>JAMWET010002356.1:0-49125 GCA_024036415.1 Prochilodus magdalenae
CACTTAGAGAAGTAGTGCTGAATCTTGTTTGTGTGCTGAGCGTTCTCTCTTGGTACCCTCTGATTCTCATTCCTGTTTACCACCCACCTTTGTTCCTGACTCTCGGGTTTGGATTTCCCCGTCTGGTTTTGTTCGCTTCTCTGTTTGCTTGCTGTGTTTTGAGCTCTCCTTCTGCTCTCTGGATTTCTCTCCTGGATCTTCTCCTGAATTAGTTCACTTGGTATCTGACTCTCTGGTTTTCAACACTGGCCTTTCTCTCCCTCTCTTTCTCTCTCTCTCTCTCTCTCTCTCTCTCTCTCTCTCTCTGCCTCTCTCTCTCTCAGCCTCGACCTGTTTATGATTTGTGTTTGTTGCTGATCTTGAATATCAAACTGTCAGATAAGGACCACTTGACTTTTAGCTTGGCGTGCATCGAAGTACGTTTGTTCCTGACACCAGAAATTTCTAGATGAGTTAATAATGTTCCTGAAAGGGTAAAATGTTTCACTATCAATGTCTGATGCATGTTCTGTCTTCTGTTGTCCATAAAATTGTCATGCTGTGCCCACAAACCAGACACTTGCAGATATCTAAAAAGATTTGGGGTTTATTCACATAAGGAAAATCCAGAAGAGCCAATCCAGCTCAGAACCATTAGAACCAGTACCAGAAACATGGGGCAGACAGAAGGCAAAGGTGGGAAACCAGGCTAGGGTCAAAACCAGGGGTGCAAAAAGTCCAATCAAAGAGAGGTCAAAAACCAGACACAGGTCAAACACAGCTAAAACAGTCAACAAGGAAAACGCTAAGTATGCAAACGGGAATTCAGCAATGCCTTGCAAGGAATGGACTAAACAAACAAGCATATATGTGCAAAGCGTATGGTGCTGTGTTAATGATGCTGTATTTGTGTGTAATTACAGAGACTACAACCAAGACCCCCACTACAACTGTGAAGACCACAGTGACCCAGCCGACTCAGTCACTCGGTGGTAAAAGTCTTATAGTAACTCATTCATAACCGCACTGTCAGCTCTCTCAGCGTTCATCGTAAGTGACTAGCCCAAGAAAGACTGCACTGTGTCAAAAACGAATAAACACCAACTCACAAAAACGGTCTGCTAAAATCGTGAGACGTTTTGCTCTGTAAGATTGTCATTAGTGGTCTTATGGTTGGATTTAAGGAACATTCATTGGATTCATTCTATCTATGTGATGCTGTATTTGTGTGTAATTACAGGGACTACAACCAAGACCCCCACTACAACTGTGAAGACCACAGTGACCCGGCCGACTCAGTCACTCGGTGGTAAAAGTCTTATAGTAACAGTCAACTCTCTCTCTCTCTCTTTCTCTCTCTCAGCCTCGACCTGTTTATGATTTGTGTCTGTTGCTGATCTTAAATATCAAACTGTCAGATAAGGACCACTTGACTTTTAGCTTGGCGTGCATCGAAGTACGTTTGTTCCTGACACCAGAAATTTCTAGATCAGTTAATAATGTTCCTGAAAGGGTAAAATGTTTAGCTATCTGTGTTCTGTTGTGAAAAAAATTGTCATGCTGGACCAACAAACCAGACACTTGCAGATATCTATGAAGATTTGGGGTTTATTCACATAAGGAGGTCAAAAACCACAAAAAAAAAACAAAAAAAACAAAGAGAGGTAAAACACGGCTAAAGCAGTCAACAAGGAAAACGCTAAGTATGCAAACAGGAATTCGGCAAAGCCAGATCTATCTATCTATCTATGTGATGCTGTATTTATGTGTAATTACAGGGACTACAACCAAGACCCCCACTACAACTGTGAAGACCACAGTGGCCCAGCCGACTCAGTCACTCGGTGGTAAAAGTCTTATAGTAACCGTCAACAAGATCCTCATTCATAACCGCACTGTCAGCTCTCTCAGCGTTCATCGTAAGTGACTAGCCCAAGAAAGACTGCACTGTGTCAAAAACGAATAAACACCAACTCACAAAAACTTATTTAGCAAAAAAACTAGAATATAAACCTTAAAACTGAGCCTAAACCCAAAGACATTCCTGAAACGTCTATCTCTCTCTCTCTCTCTCTCTTTCTCTCTTTCTCTCTCTCTATCTCTCTCTCTTTCTCTCTTTCTCTCTCTCTATCTCTCTCTCTCTCTGACACTATCTTTCTCACACTCTCTCTCTCTCTCTCTCTCTCTCTCTCTCTCTCTCTCTCTTCCCCTCTCTCTCTCTTTCTCTACTCCTCTCTCTCTCTCCCTCTCTCTCTGATGTAGTTATGATGATGTTATTAGACACCACAGTTCTATCTAATATCTGAATATCAGTCACTTCAATCTAAATGTTTCTAAAAGGCCCATAGCACACCGAACTCTTCCGATATCCCGGACTCCATCTCCCAGAGTTCTCTTCCTGATGATGTCACAGCCACATGCCACGAAACACCCAATCACACTCCACTTGCTCGATCTAGGTCTCCAGAGATCTGATTGGCCACCTGCACCTTGTTTTCCCTTCACTCCATAAACCACACACACATCCACTTAGAGAAGTAGTGCTGAACCTTGTTTGTGTGCTGAGCGTTCTCTCTTGGTACCCTCTGATTCTCATTCCTGTTTACCACCCACCTTTGTTCTTGACTCTCGGTTTTGGATTTCCCCGTCTGGTTTTGTTCGCTTCTCTGTTTGCTTGCTGTGTTTTGAGCTCTCCTTCTGCTCTCTGGATTTCTCTCCTGGATCTTTCCCTGGATTAGTTCACTTGGTATCTGACTCTCTGGTTTTCAACACTGGCCTTTTTCTCCCACTCTTTTTCTTTCTCTCTCTCTCTCTCTCTCTCCCTCTCTCTCTCTCTCTCTCTCAGCCTCGACCTGTTTATGATTTGTGTCTGTTGCTGATCTTAAATATCAAACTGTCAGATAAAGACGACTTGACTTTTAGCTTGGCGTGCATCGAAGTACAGCTCAGAACCATTAGAACCAGTACCAGAACCATGGGGCAGACAGAAGGCAAAGGTGGGAAACCAGGCTAGGGTCAAAACCAGGGGTGCAAACAGTCCAATCAAAGAGAGGTCAAAAACCAGACACAGGTCAAACACGGCAAAAACAGTCAACAAGGAAAACGCTAAGTATGCAAACGGGAATTCGGCAATGCCTTGCAAGGAATGGACTAAACAAACAAGCATATATGTGCAAAGCGTATGGTGCTGTGTTAATGATGCTGTATTTGTGTGTAATTACAGGGACTACAACCAAGACCCCCACTACAACTGTGAAGACCACAGTGGCCCAGCCGACCCAGTCACTCCATGGTAAAAGTCTTAGAGTAACCGTCAACAAGATCCTCATTCATAACCGCACTGTCAGCTCTCTCAGCGATCATCGTAAGTGACTAGCCCAAGAAAGACTGCACTGTGTCAAAAACGAATAAACACCAACTCACAAAAACGGTCTGCTAAAATCGTGAGACGTTTTGCTCTGTAAGATTGTCATTAGTGGTCTTATGGTTGGATTTAAGGAACATTCATTGGATCTGGTGTCATAATAAAAATAATGCCAATTCAGCAAAAAACTAGAATATAAACCTTAAAACTGAGCCTAAACCCAAATACATTCCTGAAACGTCTCTCTCTCTCCCTCTCTCTCTCTCTCTCTCTCTCTCTCTCTCTCTCTCTCTCTCTCTCTCTCTCTCTCTCTCTCCCTCTCTCTCTCTCTATCTCTCTCTCCCTCTCTCTCTCTCTCTCTCTCTCTCTATCTCTCTCTCTCTCTCTCTCTCTCTCTATCTATCTCTCTCTCCCTCTCTCTCTCTCTCTCTCTCTCTCTCTTTCTCTCTCAGGCACTGTGCTTGTATTTGTGTGGGTTCTGGAGATGATGTTCCTGATGTCAGTGTTGGGAGGGTTTCACATCTATGCCAGAATCCGAAAAAACCAGATCAAAAGAGAAGAAGAAAGTAAGAGCTCTGTGTTCACTACCCAACCAATAATGCACATTCTGGAAACATCCTCAACCAAAATCAGCACCCTATACCACACACTCATCATCAAAACATAGCTGCACCCAGAAGGAACCAACCGACAGGAATGAAACTTGGTGGGAAGGTTTGACATCATGAGAGATATAAGTAAGGACCTTATCACTGTACCTGACTGACCCAACAGCCACAATTACAGTCACTGATGAACGGTGTGGTGTCACTCCACCTCCACCCCTACCGCACCATCTGCAGGAACTGTGAGGAAATTCAAACTGCATGGGATGGATTATCACAGGACACCATTAGGAACCTCTACAGCTCCATACCGAGACGTCTGGTGTGTTGGGTTAGCAAACACGGCGGCCCGACGCCATACTGAGAGACAGACTTCTGTATGTGTAGCTCAATAAATATTGATCATATCAGTCTAAATTCATCATCAGTTATTGATCCTGGTCACCTTTATCTTCCTTACCAGCAGCACCGCAATCCCACACCTCCTTCTGGGTGCAGCTGGTCTTTTGATGATGAGTGTATGTACCATAGAAGAGTCTAGAAACATGGTGTTCACTTAAATCTTAACAATGCTGCTGTGCTTCCACTGTGATGTTAAAGTAATCTCTTCCACTGTGATGCCCCTATAGCCAAGGAGAAGGTGGAGAAGGCTCTGTACACCAACATGGGTCAAGAGGGACATCAGAGGGACGGATAAACCACCAGGCTCACCAAACCTCACACCTTAACCATCAAGAACAAACCATCGAGAATAAATTCATTTAAAGATCTTTATTGTTTTAAGTTACTGAGATAAACGGAAGATGACGATAGTTCATAGTTACAACAAAATCTCTCCCGTCCAAGGAACAAGCAATATTAGGATTATTCCTCCACACTTTGAATGACTCCGGAGCTCCAGAGCCGGCTCCATGCAGGGCTTCTGTGCTGGCTCCTTGCAAGACTCCTGTTCCAGTTCTACTGTCCGCTCCGGTTCTGATTCTGTAAGCAGCTCCAGTGCTAGCTCCCTGTTCTGGACTCTCCCTTGATCCACCCGGTCTTCCTCACTGCTTACACCAGTGGCTGATCTTGGTTTCTTTACGGCTGCTACTTGTTTATGCTACTAGCCTTAGTTTGGTTCTTTGTCGGCAGCATCTCTGTGTTGGTTTACCGAATTCTGAGTCTGTTCATGTGGTCTTTACATCATATGTTTGGTAACTTGTCATGTCTCGTCTGGTGAATTGCCTCTCTGGGATGAATAAACTTTATTAAATATGAATTAAATTCAGATATTAAACCCTGTGTTTCCTGTTTGTTTTGTATTTTTCTGGGGGGACAGGCGGCGTTGTAAAGAGCCTGCCTCCAGTTACCCCATCTATCAAGTTCAGGTGTGGTTCCTCAGCCTTGGAGCATTTTAAATCCCACAACAGGTGCAAATTATAATATCATATGAGAGCCATGTTCTACTGTATCTGCTACCGGACACACCTAAACCACATGTGCAGTCTGTACTATCCTCCACCTCATCCTTCCTCCACCTGAGCTTCATCAGCAATCATGGAAAAGGCATCATCCACATGGACAAGGCTGCCACTTCCCTTGCAAGCCAGCCCCTTAGGGACAATATATCTTCATCTCAACCTCTCCTCACATCATCTACTGCCTCAGAGACCCAGTAACCCCGTCCTGCCCACCTCACTGACCAATCAGAGTTGAAGAGTGAAAGCTCAGCCAGGCCTGGATGTTGTGTGCCAGTTGTCACTACCATTCGAGTGCTCCTCAGGAACCGAAAGAACAATGCAAACAGTCCTGTGAGGTAGTGGAACTAGAAATCAGTAACAGTCTTTAGTGGTGTAGTTGTGTTCTGGTAGCGGTCTTTAGTGGTGTAGTCGTGTTCTGGTGGCAGTCTGTAGTGGTGTAGTTGTGTTCTGGTAGCAGTCTTTAGTGGTGTAGTCGTGTTCTGGTGGCAGTCTGTAGTGGTGTAGTCGTGTTCTGGTAGCGGTCTTTAGTGGTGTAGTCGTGTTCTGGTAGCAGTCTTTAGTGGTGTAGTCATGTTCTGGTAGCAGTCTTTAGTGGTTGGATGGATGCAACAGGAACACAAGACGTTTTTAAACGATGAAATATGAAAAACTGCACATATGACACAAACTTACAAGAAATGATACAATATTTTCCATGTGTGTGCGAAACACCAAAACCACATTTACCAAAACTGAAACTACACAGTTATAGATGTGTCTCTTACACAATCATCCCTTCCTCTTTTTCATTTTCTAGAGTGGTCAGAGTGAAGGGCGCATCAGACTGGAGGACTGCTTTCTAAAGCTCTGGACTGAATAAAAATGCTGGTCATCTTTATAATACTGGTGACAGAAGCTGGAATGGGTGAGTTTTAATTTTATGATTTCAGCTTATACACTGGCAAGTATGTAAACCCTTTGGCATCGCTTGGAATTCTGCATAAACTGGTCAATCAGTGTGTCGCAACAATAGACAAACACGGTCTGCTGAAACTAATACAGCACATGTATATGTTTTCATGTTTTTATTGAACACTACTTGTAAACTTTCACAGTGCAGGGTGGAAAAGAATGTGTACTTTTGGAGTTAAGAAATGGTTGGCCCTCCGTTGGCAGCAATAACCTCAACCAAACATTTCCTGTAGTTGAAGATCAGACCTGCACAGCAGTCAGGAGGAATTCAGGACCATTCCTCTTTACGTTTCAGTTCAGCAATATTCTTGGGATGTCTGGTGTGAGGTCAGGACTCTGACTGGGCCACTCCAGAAGGCGATCTGTTGAAGCCATGCTGTTGTTGATTCCCTTCGATGTTTTGGGTGGTTGTCCTGTTGCTTCACCCGTCCTCTGTTGAGCTTCAGTTGGCGGACAGGCGGTCTTAGGTTTTCCTGAGAAACGTCTTGATAAGCTTGGGAATTCATTATTCCGTTGATGGCAGCAATCAGTCCAGGCCCTGAGGCAGCAAAGCAGCCCCAGACCATGATTCCCCCTCCACCATATTTCACAGTTGGGATGAGGTTTTGGTGTTGGTGTGCTGTGCCTTTTTTTCTCCACCCATAGTGTCCATTGTGGTTTCATCTCTCCACAGGACATTTTGCCAGCAGTGCTGTGGAACATCCAGGTGCTCTTTGGCAAACTTCAAATGTCCAACATTGTTTATTTTGGACAGCAGTGACGTCCTTCCATGAACTCCATACTTGTTTAACGTTAAATTTATTTTAGATTTTCAACAAAAACGTAGAGATTTCTGTCTTTAGCTGACACTCTAGGATTCTCCTTCACCTTACTGAGCATTCTGTGCTGTGCTCTGGCAATCATATTTACAGGACGACCTCGCCTAGGGAGAGTAGCTTCGTCCATTTGTCCTACCCTGGACACATGAACACCAAATCTTCCACAGATACGTATGTAACTCTTTCCAGCTTCCTGCAAGGCAACAATTCTTGAACGTAGGTCTTCTGAGAGCTCTTTTGGGCGAGGCATGGTTCACATTAGGCAATGCTTCCTGAGAACAGCAACCTCAAAACTGGTGTGTGTTTTTAATAGGGCAGGGCAGCTTTAACCAACACATCCAATCTCATCACATTGATTGGACTCCAGGTTGGCTGACTCCTGGCTCCAGTTAGCTCTTGGAGAAGTCATTAGTCTAGGGGTTCACATACTTTTCCACCCTGCACTGTGAATGTGTACATGTTGTGTTCAGTAAAAACATGAATGCATGTCATTTCTTGTGCGGTGTTAGTTTATGCAGACTGTGTTTATCTAATCTTGTGATGAAGATCAGAACACACTGAATGACCCGTTGATGCAGAAATCCCAGTAATCCCAAAGGGTTCACATACTCTTCCTTCCCACTGTATTCTGCTGGGTGTATATACATCTGTAACCAGGAATAGTTAAACTGTGTGATGATGTAGCGCTACACATCACCAGTGTCTGTTATAAGATGCATATACTTACCCGTGACTAGTCTTTACCCGCGTGGTCCAAAAGAGTAGTGAGTGAAACTCAGGCTTTTACTTACCGGGGCTAGTCTCACCTCTGCAGAACGGGAGGGAGGTAGAGAAATTGTACTATGATTAACCCTGTATAGAGATGTGCACATGGTATGTTGAATTTAAGAACAACAAGGTCATGACCTGCACAATGAAGTAATTATCTGTGAACTGGCTAATCACCTGTTGTACTGAAAATGTTTTTACATTACATTTACCTAACGTTCTTAAGGTTATTCATATTACAGGTGGGCCAATGTAGTGTTAGGAGTCTTGCCCAAGGACTCTTATTGGTTTAGCAGCATAGTCACCCAGACCGGGATTCGAACCCCAGTCTCCCACATGGAATGGTGGCTTCCTAGTTGGTAGTGGTGTTATCTGCTGAACTACACCAACCATTTCATTGTCCTTGTTTTACCCTTTGTAAGAGTGGAATATTCTGGGGGGAGGGGCTAATGGAATATAACGTAGTGGAACAGGGATAATGGGGTCACTTTTTGCCCAGACCAACAGGCTAAGAGTGTTTACTGAGAGCTCTGTATGACTATGCAGTCACTGACCTCTGTATATAGAGTTTGTTATATGTCGTTTTGTAAATATGTAAATAGCTGTCTGTGTCGTGTGAATAAAGGTGAAGGGAAAATATCTTTAGCTCTCGTGCCAAACTACTTTTTCCAAACCCTTAGGCCTCTCGCCCGACACTACCTATAGACACTACCCTCTGACACACCACTCCTGCACTCTGCAAACTTTTGGCCACAATGAAAAATACTGCACACACAGTTTTCCTCTGGTACTAACGGAGAAACACAGTTTAAGTCAAAGTCCTGGCAAAACCAACATCCCGCATTTCATGCTGTGTAATCCCAACAATTTCACGTAATAGCTTTTTTGTTATTGAAATTTTTAGAGGCATTAAACTCCTTGGTAAAATTCAGGCTGTTAAAAGTGTGAATGCACTTCACTGTATCACATTCATGACAGGATCTTCTTGCTGCTCTTCCTCTGCAGGTCTGCTGTCCAGGGTCCCCGAATGCAGGTTTACTCTGAGTTATCCGTGTTATGGAGCTGTAGGACACCCCCTGCACCTGCAGCTGAGACGTGAAGCTCAGTTAACCTTAAAGAAGTACACCCATGGAGCTCCTCCTGCTATCATTTTCAAGTTTAACCGGCAAAAGATCACACATAACCCTCCCGAGTATCCCAGATGGCAGTTTGTTACTGATAACAGAACCATGATAATAAGCAGTGCAGAGAAAAGAGACTCGGGAAGATACGTATTGGAAGTATTTGATTCGGAAGGAGTATTAAAAAAAAGTCTTTATCTCCAGCTGGTTATTGAAGGTGGGTCTACACAGCGTCTAATCACATCACACAGCTACAAAGATCTACAACTACTGTAAAACTGTAACTGTACAACTTACCAATGGACTTATATAGTGAGTGACAGGATCCATAGATTGGGAAGAGGTGGTACAGTGCAGGGAATGTCTCATTCAATGTGTGGAAAATGGCTCCAGAGCAGATGTTAATGATTGGATAAAAAGAGGGACTGCATGTGGGCGTGGCCAAAGACCATAGTGTGAGGGAAGTAGCTGAGTCTGCAGGTGTATGGACGCACACGGTCATACGGGTCTACCAGCAGTGGCTAAAATCCCAGTCTACAGGAAATTCTCCTCGGAACTGTGCCAGAGAAGGCCTCCACCACATCTGGACCACCTGACCAATTCTTTGATGTAATTTCCTTTATCTGAACATTGGTGTGGCCTACATCCAGAACCTTGTCACAGCTGTTACTGGTGCTTGTGGAGGCATGTATCGGTCCGGTGAGCTCATGTTGCAGGTTTCCCCAGGCTGTAGCTGTAGGTGCATGTATTCTACAGTTGTTGTAACAGGGAGGTTGAGGTAGGTTGGAGGTGCAGAGGCGTTTCATTAGGGGTTATCCAGGAATCAGTATCAGAACAGGGCGTGGTCAAAACACAGGCAGAGACATATCCATATAAACAAACACCATGGAAACCCAACATGAAAACAGCGAGATACTAGAATCAGGAACCGAGGAACACACAGCTTAGAACCCTGGTAGGAACACAGAGACTCGGTAAACAGGCAGAGCAAACAATGGAGTATAAATGGGAGTCCCAGTGAGCCCTAGATCAGCTGCAGGTGTGAGAGTGGGTGCAGTAACGCACAGGCACCAGAGGGGGCGGCGTGTGACAAGTATAATTCTCATCCTGAATGTTCTAACGAACAGACTTGTGCTCATCGTCCAGTGTATAAACAGTTACATGCAGTATCACTAGAGTGCTCACCGGTCATGTGGGTGCTGACTGGTGGGCTTCTTTCATAACACTTACATAACACTTACAAACCACAGGATCACTGTTGGGGCCGAACTGGTGAACTATTGCCGCACAATTACAGGAACCGCACATGCAGACCTGCTGAGTCAGTGCAAAGCTTCTAAAACCAGCCTGGGTGATGAGAACTGGATGACTCGCACTGACGTATAGCAAGAGGTCTAGCTTTCAGCCTGGAGTCTTAAACTAGAACAGAACCCGGAAACTAGAACTAAACTCTATCAGGCTTACATCCCAAACATTCACAACTCAGTCCAAGTTACTGAACCTCCACTGGGTTTATATGAGCCAGTAATGAATTAAAACCTATTAATATTCGTAAAACGAGGAGAAGAATTATAATATTAACATTTAGTATCTGTATATGTACACATCAGTCATAAGATTATGACCACCTGCTTGTACCTACACTTACTGTCCATGTTATCAGCTCCACTGACCAGATAGGTTCACTCTGCAGTTCTACAGTCACAGACTGGGGTCCATCTGTTTCACATGAGTTAACTCACAGGGGAAAAAAACCACAAGACGTTTCAGTAAACATGCAGTACTTGTGTAAGTGTGTTGTCTGAAGACCGTGTGTGGGCTTATTCTCTCTTAATGCTTATATACATAATATATACATTAATGCTTCTATAGATAAAGATGGAAACCAACGTTTAATGTCATTACTGCAAATCAGTAAAAGCACTCGAGGACCTGATGGACATTCGACATGTTTATCTTTCTCTGTGCTTCATTAACAGCAACAACAACAACAACAACAACAACAACAACAACTCACACAGAGTCCACCACAGTCTCTGCAGTGACCGGATGTGCACAGACGACACATTTAGATACCGGTAGGACGCTCTGTGTATTATACAACTACTTCAAGCTGTGATTGGTTGCCTTGTATTGTGTAGCTAATTGGGTTACTGTGCCTTTAAGGCTGATATATATCACTGAGCTCTGTTCTGATTGGCTGCCCTGAATTATGCAGCTACTGTGCCTTTAAGGGTGAGTAATGTCAGTGAGCTCTGTTCTGATTGGCTGCCCTGAATTATGCAGCTACTGTGCCTTTAAGGATGAGTAATGTCAGTGAGCTCTGTTCTGATTGGCTGCCCTGAATTATGCAGCTACTGTGCCTTTAAGGATGAGTAATGTCAATGAGCTCTGTTCTGATTGGCTGCCCTGAATTATGCAGCTACTGTGCCTTTAAGGATGAGTAATGTCAGTGAGCTCTGTTCTGATTGGCTGCCCTGAATTATGCAGCTACTGTGCCTTTAAGGATGAGTAATGTCAATGAGCTCTGTTCTGATTGGCTGCCCTGAATTATGCAGCTACTGTGCCTTAAAGGCTGATATATATCAGTGAGCTCTGTTCTGATTGGCTGCCCTGAATTATGCAGCTACTGTGCCTTAAAGGCTGATATATATCAGTGAGCTCTGTTCTGATTGGCTGCCCTGAATTATGCAGCTACTGTGCCTTTAAGGATGAGTAATGTCAGTGAGCTCTGTTCTGATTGGCTGCCCTGAATTATGCAGCTACTGTGCCTTTAAGGATGAGTAATGTCAGTGAGCTCTGTTCTGATTGGCTGCCCTGAATTACGCAGCTGAAACACTCCTTATAACTTCAGTGTGAATGGGCGGGGCTAAACTGCTGTAGGCTGAACGGAAGGACATATGCAAATCGTGTTGGTTTCCATGACATCACAAAAACAGTGTTGTAGTCAAGACTGCTCTATCCGAGTCCGAGATGGAACCTGAACAAATGAACTAGATCTTTTTATTTTTAGATGTAACCATAGTGATTACCAGATTAGCAAACAGATAATCAGTTTGAGTATGTGATGAATATTTTTGATAATTTTTGTTTATGTTCTGTCCTGTTCTCTTTCACTCTGTATCAGGGCTCAGGGTGTTTGTGTCGGTGTGGCTCTTGGAGATCATCATCCTGCTGTCCCTGTTAGTAGGAGCGTTTTACATCTACACCAGAATCTACCAGAAGCAGAGAGAGTCTCAGAGTACGAGTTTATGATTCTAATGGAGCGCATTAACTGCAGATTTATAAAAATCATGTTCCCAGAGAATGTTAATATTAGTATTGGAGAATGTACACTCACTGGCCACTTTATTAGAAACACCTAACTCCTATCTCCAATCACTGACCGCTTTATTAGAAACATCAAGCCTGGACTTCAACGTGCTGGCCATTTTATTAGAAACACCATGTACTTCCACCACAGGGCTGTTAAAGCCCAGGTATTACTCCAGTGCTGGTCCATTCTGAGCTCACCACTGACACTGACATGGCAGCGAGTGTGATGCTGGTGTCACTGCTATGCTGGGAAGCCTTGTTTAAGTGTGGGCTTTCCGTGCTGTCGCTGTCTCCTTCAGAAATGTACAGGAGATCCAAAGCCTTCATTAAGATGTAATACCTGCAGTGGTCACCTAGAGTTCTCCTCTCCACTGGGAGGCTTCTAGGTAAGGAACAGGTGGAGGTGGAGGTTTGGTAGACCTGGGCAAAGAAGAGAAGAGGAAACATCTTCAGAAGAGAAGAGAGCAAACATCGAACGCTCCATCACACAACCATTGAACTCTCCATCACACAACCATCAAACTCTCCATCACACAACCATCGAACGCTCTGTCACACGACCATCAAACTCTCCATCACACAACCATCAAACTCTCCATCACACAACCATCAAACTCTCATCACACAACCATCAAACGCTCCGTCACACAACCATCAAACTCTCCATCACACAACCATCAAACTCTCCATCACACAACCATCAAACTCTCCATCACACAACCATCAAACTCTCCATCACACAACCATCAAACTCTCCATCACACAACCATCAAACTCTCCATCACACAACCATCAAACTCTCCATCACACAACCATCAAACTCTCCATCACACAACCATCAAACGCTCCATCACACAACCATCAAACTCTCCATCACACAACCATCAAACTCTCCATCACACAACCATCAAACTCTCCATCACACAACCATCAAACTCTCCATCACACAACCATCAAACTCTCATCACACAACCATCAAACTCTCCATCACACAACCATCAAACTCTCCATCACACAACCCTCAAACTCTCCATCACACAACCATCAAACTCTCATCACACAACCATCAAACTCTCCATCACACAACCATCAAACTCTCCATCACACAACCATCAAACTCTCCATCACACAACCATCAAACTCTCCATCACACAACCATCAAACGCTCCATCACACAACCATCAAACGCTCCATCACACAACCATCAAACGCTCCATCACACAACCATCAAACACTCATCACACAACCATCAAACTCTCCATCACACAACCATCAAACTCTCCATCACACAACCATCAAACGCTCCATCACACAACCATCAAACGCTCCATCACACAACCATCAAACTCTCCATCACACAACCATCAAACTCTCCATCACACAACCATCAAACGCTCCATCACACAACCATCAAACGCTCCATCACACAACCATCAAACACTCCATCACACAACCATCAAACGCTCCATCACACAACCATCAAACGCTCCGTCACACAACCATCAAACGCTCCGTGTGTGATTATTTCCATACGGGAAAATAAAGTCATTATTTCGATAATCAAACTTGATTTGTTTTCTATGAATTTATGGAAATTTATTCGCTCGTCTGTTTTCGCATATCGGGTTTGACTTTAGCCTAGTTTTCTGGTTTTGCTGTTTCGGGTTTTCCTTTGGTTTGGTTAGGACTGATCCTGTTACCCACTCGGACCGACTTATGGTTTTGATCCCATCTCGCCCCTTTGGTTTAGTGTGCTGCCTACCAGTACCATTATTAGCTACAGCCCTGTGAATAAAACTGGCTTTACTTTATTACCTGCATGCATCTGGTTAGTCCCTCTGGTGTTACAGTTTTCAATGTAAAAAAGATCAAACAGAATTTATTAATCCCTTGGTTCTGTTTAATTGCCATTTAACATACAGTACCAGCTTTATTTATTGTAATTGGGTCTATAACACAAAGAAACTTCATGTTTTCAGGATTTTGTGGACGTTTTTTGCAGATGGTTGGAATCTACAGATCTAAGATGTATAGAGGGTTTGGTTCATATAGGGCTTTAAAAACTAGCCAATAAAGCACTGCAATAATCAGTTTACCTGTAAACTTCTGCATCACTCTGAGATAAAATATATAGTATCTATACATTTATACAGTATTTTTTTAATTACATAAAGTTTCTGATTCTGAACAATCTGCTTTTGTAAAAACAGTTCATGAACCTTTTAGAATTTTCATTTCTGCATGAATGTCTAAGGAGCAAAAGCATGTAAAGCTTTAGGTTTAGCAGATCATTTGAAATTAGAGCCAGGTGTCTCCAATCAGTGGACTGATGATGATCAGGTGTGGGTGGGTGCCCTGTTTTATTAAAGAACAGGGACCTATCAAAGTCTGAACTTCACAACATGTGTTTGTGGAAGTGTATCATGGCACCAACAAAGCAAATTTCTGAGGAGCCTTAGAAGAAGAGATGCTGATGTTCATCAGGCTGGAAAAGAACCATCTCTGAAGAGTTAGGACTCCATCATCCATAGTCAGACAGACTGTGTACAAATGGAGGAAGTTTAGGACCACCATTACTGTCCCCAGAAATGGTCAACCAACATAGATCACACCAAGACCTAGGTGTGTAATAGCCTGCGAGGTCACAAAGGAACCCGAGGGAACTTCTACACAACTAAAGGCCTTTCTCACATTGGTTATGGTTCGTGTTCATGAGTCCACCATCAGCAGAACACCTGAACAACAATAGTGTGCAGGGCGGGAGAAAGGTGATGCTCTCCAAAAAGAACACTGCTGCCCGTCTACAGCTAGCTAAAGATCACATGGACAAGCCAGGAGGCTACGGGAACAAGGTTTAGTGGAGGGATGAGACCAGAATAGATCTTTTTGGTTTGGAGAAAAAGGAAAACCCTGCATTCCAGCACAGGAACCTCATCCCATCTGTGAAACATGGTGGTGGTAGTATCATGGGTTGGCCCTGCTGAACCTGGGCCAGCATGGCTTACCATCATTGATGGAACAATGAATTCTGGATTATACCGGCAACTTCTAAAGTAAAAATCAGGACAGCTGTTCAGGAGCTGAATCTCAGAAGAACATGGACCATGCGGCAAGACAGCTACCCTAAGCACAGGAGTGGTTCTGCCAAAGAGTTAAAGAAGTATAAAGTTGATCTTCTGAAATGACTAGATCAAAGTCCCAGTCTTTATTCTATAGGAATGTTGTGGAAGGCCCAGAAGCAAGGAGGCCATGGAAGGTAACCCACCAACATTACAGAGTAGAGGCATTACAGAGGAATGGGCTAAAACTCCTTCAAGCCAACGTGCAGGTCTAATCACTGTGCAGGTGATGCAACAGTAATAGCTGACAGTGAATCTGACCATCACCACCAAGTTCCATTTAATACTCACACTGTGGTTTGTGTGAACTCAGGAAGTAACTCTCTAACACAGTGAACTTCCTCTTTGCTCTGTCTGAACTGTCAACGATGTTCAGCTCAAGTTGGTGACCCGACTTAAGATTGCTGCTCACATGACGTTCCTTGTCTTCAGCCCTGACCAGAATCCATAGGTCTTTATTTACGTACCAGACTACTCATCACTGTGCCGCCGCTGACGTGGATGTCGCTCACAGTAGGTCTAATTTTGTGTTTTATTATTTATTCTATTTTCAAACCCAAGATGGATGGATTTAGGAGGTTAATAGGAAGTGAGCTGTTACTGAAATGCTGTGTATATGATGTTACAGATGGAGGAAAAAAGGAAGAATAGAAATAAAAGAAGGTAGTCGTAGTACTGTAGTGAGGGGTTAGGTCCTGTGTGTCACCAGTGTATAACCACAGTTATGATTCATATGCCCTATAGAATCATCTAAACTGACCAGCCTTTGAGGGAACTGTATCACTTCTCAATTTCCATCAACAGTTTGAGGAACTGAAGGCTAAAAATATGCATCATGATCTACAGTGTTTGACCTTTTCCCTGACATTAACTTACTGTAAACAGTCATAACGAGTTATCAAGTGTCAATCAATATTTATTTGTATAGAACTTTTTACAACTAACGTTCTCAAAGCAGCTTCACAGAAAATCAGTTTATATAAAGGAACAGAAAAACACGGAGTTAATGTACAGACCGGATCCAAGCTGCCCGTGAGCAAGCCAGAGGCAACTGTGGGTTAGGAAGAAACCTCGAGAGGAACCAGGCTCGAGGTCCGGAACCCAACCTCCTCAGGTGGATCCCGGATGAAGAGAGAAAAAAGCCGATTAGAATATCTATCAGATCCAGTGGGATTAGTCCAGGATGGTAGTAACCGAAAGATGGAGCTGACCCATATAACGAGTAACTGAGTAAAAAACCATAGGCAGCTATAATGACCATAATGTACCACAAATCCATATCATAGGTGGCTAAATTCTAGGGCTGTACCCGACTCAGAATTTTGTCAGTCGAATCGGATTCGCCCGTCCTGGTCGCCGATTTAACAATTCGTTCA
Source organism: Prochilodus magdalenae (assembly GCA_024036415.1). Lineage (NCBI taxonomy): Eukaryota > Metazoa > Chordata > Actinopteri > Characiformes > Prochilodontidae > Prochilodus > Prochilodus magdalenae. The sequence goes on from JAMWET010002356.1 coordinate 16,877, forward strand.
TGTTTTTTCTTCATGTACATTATCCAGGAATCAGTAAATCAGTCTGCACACGGTTCAGATCTGATCTCCTCATTTAGAAAGACAGCAGAGTCACAGGAACATATTTCTGAACTAAAAGAGGCGGGGCTTATGATAAGCGATCTGAACTGGAGCCTGATTTAATTACAGGATATAGCGTCGGGCAGCAGCGAGTATTTATGCTAAACATTAGCGCTTATAGCTTATAGTCTTTTTAATCTCACTTCTAACAGCTTCTTCAGTAGGAGGACCCTTCGCCTTTCATCTCTCATAAATAATGACCTGCTAAATAAAACCAGATTAGTCCATATTTAAATTATTTATAGATGAAAAGAAGAATGGTAAACCTGAAACCGTTTATTATATTATATTACCCGCGCTGAAATCATGATTTCTCATTTATGGACAGGCGTATTCAGTGACTGTACTTATCTTTCAATAAAGATAATCTCAGCTGTAGACGAATAAATAAACACATCTGTAATTTAGGTTCTAAAATAATGGAATTATAATAAAACAAACGTCAGTCAACTTGAAGGGTCTCAGTCGACTTAAAGAGTCGCCGACTGACCATTCGACTCGTCGACTTCTAGCGGACAGCCCTAGTAAATTCACTCTTTAAACTAACATCACTTCCTGTTTCACTCTGTACGCTGTACCTCTGTATAGAGGTGTTGGGGACTTGGTTACTATCACTACCACTGTAAAAACAGAGTGTTTATTTATTTTTTTTATTTAGGTGAGTGTTTCTAATAAAGTGGCCAGTGAGAGGAAGCACAAGGTGAGTGTTTCTAATAAAGTGGCCAGTGAGTGGAAGCGCAAAGTGGGTGTTTCTAATAAAGTGGCCAGTGAGAGGAAGCACAAGGTGGGTGTTTCTAATAAAGTGGCCAGTGAGTGGAAGCCCAAGGTAAGTGTTTCTAATAAAGTGGCCAGTGAGTGGAAGCACAAGGTGGGTGTTTCTAATAAAGTGGCCAGTGAGAGGAAGCAAAAGGTGGGTGTTTCTAATAAAGTGGCCAGTGAGAGGAAGCACAAGGTGGGTGTTTCTAATAAAGTGGCCAGTGAGTGGAAGCACAAGGTAGGTGTTTCTAATAAAGTGGCCAGTGAGTGGAAGCACAAGGTGGGTGTTTCTAATAAAGTGGCCAGTGAGAGGAAGCACAAGGTGGGTGTTTCTAATAAAGTGGCCAGTGAGAGGAAGCACAAGGTGGGTGTTTCTAATAAAGTGGCCAGTGAGTGGAAGCACAAGGTGGGTGTTTCTAATAAAGTGGCCAGTGAGTGGAAGCACAAGGTGGGTGTTTCTAATAAAGTGGCCAGTGAGTGGAAGTACAGGGTACAGTGTTGCACCTTTGTGACGGTGGACGTTGTCATGGTGGCACAGAGAAGCCAACTTTAACTTTGTGCCTCATGAACGTGAACACCACCGCGAGAAGCCACCAACTGCCCACTGATAAGAGACTCACCATCATGATACATGTACGCTGGCCTTGTGTGTGGGCTGTGGGGTCGTAGGTGAAGCATTGGCCGTAACCATAACAGCAGTTCACCACTGTTATATGCTTAATTCCAGGCTTTGTCGTTCACAAAATGTTGGTGGATGGGAAATCCTGGTTGTGACTCCTATACTGCCATTCGTTCTTGTTAAACCATGAACCATTCCAATAAACCAATACAGATCAGGATTGGAAATGAGCACTAAGCTTTATATATATTAATTATATATATACTAAGTTATATATATATATTTTCCTGTTCCATGAACATTACAGTCTTCACCAATTTGACTAATTAAACATTCTTTCCCTTTTCTATTGGAGAAGCTCATGGTCAGTCTAGGCAGGCCCAGGTCATTGAGGGAGAGAATAGAAATAAATAAATAAATAAAATAAATCCGTCAAATTAATGCACAGGTTTACCTTGCCTGAGTCCCAGGGGCCCTGAGTAATTATGGGGTCCCCATCATAGCAGAGCCCATCTAACTAATTTTAAGATCAACAAATAAGGGGAAATAGCTCGTTTCATTCTCGGACCGGATCTCAGGGTGGAAATAGGTGTGAACTGCATCTGATCATATTTAATTCATCACATACCTTCTATGTAGACATCAAAGAGCAGCTGACCAGCTTCTGTTAATACTCACACGATGGTTTGTTTGAGACTCAGGAAGTAACGCTGTCTATTTTGGACTGTCAGCGATGTTAGTGTTGAGTTGGGGGACAGAGATGCCACTCTTTTCAGGGTGCAGGTCGCTGATGTGCTGGTGCTGGTGTGGATGGGAGTCGCGTACAGTAGGTTTAATTTATGTTTTATTATTTATTATCTTTAATTTAACCAGGAAGATCTTACTGAGCTCTAAACTACTTCACAGGAGTGTCCTGACCAATCGTCACTCATACAGAGCACCATAAATTAAACATTTTTATGTTATGCAATTACAACAATGTAATAATATGATAATTACATTGTAATAAGTCCTGCTGTAATAATTAGATTTATGTTTTATTATTTATTATCTTTTATTTAACCAGGAAGATCGTACTGAGGCTAAAACCTATTTCACAGGCGTGTCCTGACTTCATCACCAATACTGAGCACAGTCATATATAATTTTTCCATGCAATTAAAACAGTGTAATAATGAAGTAATAATTATATTTAATTATGTTTTCATAAATTACGTAATGAGTTATAATATGAATAATAAATATACACTGTGCACTTTATAATTCATGGCTGGATTGCAATGATATCAGGGCGCTGATGTTTTTGATGATTTGTTTGATGATTGTTTGATATGTGATGTCTGCTTCTTTAGTTTAGAGGAAGAAATGCAATATTCTCATATGAGGATTCTGGGGTCTCAGGGGGGTAAGTTACTCATAGCCAGCTGGAGAACTGGCCCCGTGTTTAGTAGAAGGTATGTCACTCTCTCATAGGCAGCTAACTGTGCCGTTGGTGTAGACCATTCTTCATTAGGGGGTGGATGTCTCTTCCTCCAGTGTCTCAGTAATGTCACTTAATAACCCCTCTATGTAGTTAGAGAAGCTGGAGTCCTGAAGTTAAACGGTTGAATAGTTTTGCTGAAATTTGGAATTTTTTGCTCTCTGTTCCACCAATCTTTAAATACCAGACATGACTGATATATATCAAGATTAGAAGTTTCTAGAATGCATACATTTACCTTCAATGTCTCTGCATAAGAGAACAGTGGTCCAGCCATTGTGGGTCACTGGACCCCCTTTCAACTCAGCACAGCATGTAGTATCAGTCAGTGTGAGATGACTACATGGGGCTATGTGAACACACAGGTGATGCGTAACTCTGGGGTAACTAGGCGGAGAGCTGAGCTCTCTGATGACCACTTTCTCAGCTGTTTATGTCTGAACCTGATGAAATGAATCATTACCATGTCGGCCCTAGCAATGAGTCAGCTTGCAGATCTTGTCAGTAAGCAATGCTTACATGGCTGGAGCAGGTGCAGAGTTTGTTCAAAATCCACCACCACCCACAATACACCACCCTTTCCATTTCAACAGGAAACAACAAAATATGAACGACCAAGAGAGTTTCGGTGATGACCTACAGAGCTCAGTAGAGTACAGTCACGTTAGCCAAGAAGTCATATAGAACAGGAGAAGAGTGGACAGTGTGGCTACTGATTAGTCTCTATCTTGGTGGCTTCTGTCTGTGCACCACCCCTCATCCACAAATACACACAGGCATGTTTTCTAGCCCCACAGAGCTAATGTGGCGTCTTAACTGAAATACACTGGGGGGCTGCATATCTGACCCTGCGTCAGCCTTTCAGTATCTAGGCAGCCTAACCCTACCAAAGTGAAGTTGAACAGATCATACCCTACAGCTGTTTCTCATTAGCAGAATGCATTTGAAGCTGCAGACGGGTGAGTATCCCGTCGTGATCACCAGGTGAGAGTGTCTGATGAGGCCGGAGCTGGATTTTATATTCGTTGGTTAAACGGCAGTCTTGCTAGTTTGTGGTTCGTTGCCAAAAGCCATGATTAGCATGTTTGTGCCTTTAGGGATTTGGTGGTAATGTACCAGGCTACACCTGGATTCTGTTCTGTTTACTGTTCATAGCAAATGCAGCACGACCACCTCATTTCACAACTTCTACACAAGCGGCAACGTCTAGCTAACGTTCTTCTAGTTATGAGGCTTTAAATGAGCCCTTGAACTCAACATATCGTCGCTGTCCAATGAAAAACATGTATCTCCATTTTTGTCCATTTTGACTTTTATGCATCATTTGAAAACAGCCGCTGCCGTTTACACACTGTGAGATTTGCATGATGAACGGACCAACTGAAATGGCCCAGAAGTGCTCGGAAGGACCTCTGGTTCTATTGACTTACATTAAAATCGAATGAGGTTTTTGGCCTCTCCTGTAAAGTTTGCCATTTTAGAGATACATGAAGGACTGTCATGAACGTGCTGGATGTTCAAGTTAAATACGGTGCAGTTTTAGAGTTAAAGAAGTTTATGTTGATATTTAACCTGTAAAACCTGTAAATTATGTTAATTGGTTGCTAAATCTTAATTTCTAACACTGAGGCAGATTCAGCTTTCCAGGATAAGGGCTCTGTAGTATTGGTCCCTCCCGCCTGCTGGTGCACAGGGACATATTCCAAAGTCATTTTAGAGGAGGGCAAAGGTCATTCCATTCAGATGGATGGTTACAGGAAACCAAGAACCTTCTATGAGCTGATCAGTCCTCCATATATGACCACAGAGAATGCAGAAACGACTACTGTGGTGGGCTGGTGGGCTGTCCAGAGTGTTTCCTTCCTTCTGCCCAGTGAGTGCTGGGATAGCCTCCCAAACCCACATGACCCAGAAGGATAAGCGGTTTAGAGGATGAATGAATGAATGAATGAATGATTGAATTAATGTAATAACTAATAATGTCACTACATATGATTATAATCTTCTGTATTAATGTAGGAGAGTAACAGGAAGTGATGGTTTAGAGAAGTGAAATGTCACTTCCTCTTTTTTACACTTGTAGTCGTCTGAAGCTCCCAGATTCTCAGGGTGGTCCGAGTGGTGGCCGTGTCTGATCGAGGGGCTGCGTTACCTCTCTGGTCTAAATGAAGATGCTGGTCTTCTTTGGAGTCTTGGTGTTCACTGGAGCTTCTATGGGTGAGTTTCCTGCAGTAACACAGTTCAGTTAATGAGTTTATGATTCGGGCTTTTTAATGAAAATGAAGTTTGATCATGTGATTCCCTCCTTTCCCTCCAAAAACAGAACAGCCTCATGTTCACTCAGTTTACAACTTCTCAAAGGAACTGTGTTAATGGATCATGGACAGGTGTATATACCTTTAACTACAGACAATGTCCAAACTGTATTTTTCTTTATTTGATGTTTTTAAATATAATGTTCAGGTTAATTTGAACAGTTGAACGTACAGGGTAAGACGCTGGTGGAAACATACTCATTAGGACAAAATGACAGCAGGTTAAACTGGGCCAACTACCAAAACTACAGGCTGATATTAAAGAGAAAATCAAACCATGCATGATTTATATTTATAGGGATCTATAATAATTCATAAAAATAAAAATCATTTATAATAAACAATGACGTTTTTATAGGGGTAGTGTGGTATTCCTCCAGAGTGAATCCCACCGCAGCATGCTGAAATCTCCCAGCTCTCATTCAGTTTCAAACATCCCTCTCTCTCTCTCTCTCTCTCCCTCTCTCACTTTCTCCCTCTCTCTCTCTCTCTCCCTCTCTCTCTCTCTCCCTCTCTCTCTCTCTCTCTCTCTCTCTCTCTTTGTATCTCCTCCTCTCTCTCTCTCTCCCTCTCTTACTTTCTCCCTCTCTCTCTCCTCCTCTCTATCTCTCTTTCTCTCTCTCTCTCTCTCTCATTTACTCTCTCTCACTTTCTCTCTCTCTCTCTCTCTCTCTCTCTCTCTTTCTATCTCTCCTCCTCTCTCTCTCTCTCTCTCTCTATCTCCCTCTCTCACTTTCTCCCTCTCTCTCTCCTCCTCTCTCTCTCTCTCTCTCTCTCTCACACTTTCTCCCTCTCTCTCTTTCTATCTCTCTCTCTCTCTCTCTCTTTCTTTCTCTTCTTCTCTCTTTCTCTCACTTTCTCCCTCTCTCACTTTCTCTCTCTCTCTCTCTCTCTCTCTCTCTCTCTCTCTCTCTCTCTCCCTCTCTCACTTTCTCTTTCTTTCTCTCTCTCTCCCTCACATTCTCTCTTTCTCTCTCTGTCCCTCTCTCTCTCTCCCTCACTTTCTCTTTCTTTCTCTTCTTCTCTCTCTCCCTCACTCTCACTCTCCCTCACATTCTCTCTTTCTTTCTCTCCCTCACATTCTCTCTTTCTTTCTCTCCCTCACTTTCTCTCTTTCTTTCTCTCTCCTTCTCTCTCTAGCTCATTCTCTCAGAGCGGGTGTCCTCTTTAAAAACACATAAACCACAATTTCACAACACCACAATAAACTCCCAGCCAGATTTTATTTACAGTCCAACACGACCTGTGAACCTACACGACCCTACAGGAGTCCTCTGAGCTTTTATCTGTGATGCTGACTTTAGTGGAAGATCCGAAGACGAGCGGTTTAAAGCGTACCTCACCTCACTGTGTCACATTAACGACAGGATCTTCTTCCTCTGCAGGTTCACTGTCCAGCTCCCCCGTATGCAGGTTTGCCCAGACTGATGTGTGTTATGGAGCTGTGGGACACCCCCTGTACCTGCAGCTGGGACCTGAGTATGAGCTAACCCTAAAGAAGAAGCACAATGAAAGTGTTACTGAACGCATCTTCAAAATGAACAACCAACACATCACACAGAACCATAAAGAGTATCCGAGGTGGCAGTTTATTAATGAGAACAGAACCGTGATAATAAGCAGGGCAGAGAAAAGAGACTCAGGAACATACACACTAGATACATATAATTCAGGAGGAGATCCAAGAGGCAGTTATCATCTCCGGCTGGTTACTGAAGGTGGGTCTACACACCTCTCATCACATCACAGCTACTGAAACTGTGTAACTGCACAACTTACTAATGAACTCATGTACAGGGGTCGGACAATGAAACTGAAACACCTGTCATTTTAGTGTGGGAGGTCTCATGGCTAAATTGGACCAGCCTGGTGGCCAATCTTCATTAATTGCACATTGCACCAGTAAGAGCAGAGTGTGAAGGTTCAGTTAGCAGGTAAGAGCACAGTTCTGCTCAAAATACTGCAATGCACACAGCATTATGGGACATACCAGAGTTCAAAAGAGGACAAACTGTTGGTGCACGTCTTGCTGGCGCATCTGTGACCAAGACAGCAAGTCTTTGTGATGTATCAAGAGCCACGGTATCCAGGGTAATGTCAGCATACCACCAAGAAGGACGAACCTCCACCAGCATCACGTAGTGACCTGGCCACTATCCTGCAAGAGGAATGGCTTAAAATTCCTCTGACCACTGTGCAGGACGCAGTATAGGTCATTCCCAAGACCAACTGACGCTGTATTGGCCGCAAAAGGAGGCCCTACACCATACTAATAAATGACTGTGGTCTAAAACCAGGTGCTTCAGTTTCATTGTCCAATCCCTGTAGTTTCTAATGATTATAGTTATTAGATTTGAACTGAAAACAGTACAATATTATCTCTGTTCAGATGTAGAACGCATTATGGATTTAGTGATGCTGTTTATAAACTGTGAAATGTACGACAAGCATGTATTTTAATTTGTATTCGTAGATTTTTGTCAGGTTCTCCTAAAATATAGTTGCAGCATTGTAGTTGTAGGATGTAGAGTTGTAGGTTGTTGTATACGGGGGGAAGTGTCTAAACTATGTGTAAAGTAGTTTGGAAGTTTTGTGGTGATGTATTGGTGTTCATTACTATTGATTTTATTTGCACTGTAAACCAGTTTTTGACTTGTTGTATGAATCAGGAATCCATAACGCATCATAAGTGCATTCATAAGTCATGCTTCTGGGTTTCACCTCTGCCTCCGGACTCCCAGAACCCATCGCCCAATCATGTCCCATTTTCCCATTCATCATACCGGAGTATTGATAACACACACCTGTTCATCATTCAAATACTCCTGGTTTCCTCTCACACCTTGTGAAGTATCAGGAATTATTTTTGGTTCTTATTAATTTCTGGTTTCGCCGTCTTGATTTGTTTGCTGGTTCCTTAATTTTTCGCCTCTTGCTTGTACTTCTGGCTCATGACTCTGTCTTCTTCCCTGGACTCTGTTGTTGAGCTTAACCGCTAACCTGCTAATTAAGCCTTGCTCTGCATTTAGCTCAGAGTGTGTCACTTTGAGTTTGGTAATTATTACATCATAAAGATTTATAATGCATTTATAATGCTGTAATATTTGACATAAGCCTTTGTAACTGTACATGAATGTTTATAATCATGCATATAAACTGTTACCCCGGTATAAAGCTTTCTAGCACAAAATGACTAAATGCATTATAATATATCTCTATCAAACATTATTGGTGAGATCAGCATCATAAAGCCTAGTAAGAAATATTGTGATCATTCATATGATGCTTCCTATCGATTCACTGTGATGAACACACTGTGATGATGATGGTCAGCTCTATGAATTAGTCTATTTTAATTCCATTATAACAATGGAATTAAGTATAAATCCATAACAATCTTAAATAAAGTACGAGTGCCTTAAATAAGAGCGGAGGAATACCAGACTCACTGGGTTATACTGTAAAGAGGATTTAATTATTGATAAAATACACTTTTACAAACTACATACCAATATCAGTAAATCTGAATAGAAATCTGACACTGAATCTTTTATCTATGTCTGCATTTTATGAATAAACAGCTACAGATTATTTCAGATAACAATTATAATGCTATGAAGCTTCATAGTGTGCTGTTACTACAGTTTGTGTGTGAATATTTATGTACAGGTACAAAGGCTCATGTTAATGTACGATAATAACTGAATTATAAAGCATTATGAATTATGATGCCGTTATGAGTGCTGATATAATGCATTATGGAAACCTGATTCCTAAAAAGTGTTACCAAAAATGTTACATAAATACTATGTACTTACTAGTATAAGCTGAAATGTCTTATTCAGAATTCACAGAGAACTAAGTGGTGAGAAATTCAACCAGTCAGACAATGTTATTCTATAAAACCCATGCACATTGATCGGTAATCTAGAGTGAGCAGTAATTTATACTAATCTGTAATCTATACTGATCTGTAATCTAGAGTAATCTGTAATTTATAATAATCTATAATCTAGACTGATCTGTAATCTAGACTGCTCCGTAATTTATACTAATCTGTAATCTAGACTGGTCTGTAATCTAAACTGAGCTGTAATTTATACTTAACTGTAATCTAGACCGGGCTGTAATTTATACTTAACTGTAATCTAGACCGGGCTGTAATTTATACTAATCTGTAATCTAGACCGGGCTGTAATTTATTCTAATCTGTAATCTAGACTGATCCGTAATTTATACTAATCTGTAATCTAGACTGGTCTGTAATCTAAACTGAGCTGTAATTTATACTTAACTGTAATCTAGACCGGGCTGTAATTTATACTAATCTGTAATCTAGACCGGGCTGTAATTTATTCTAATCTGTAATCTAAACTGGGCTGTAATTTATCCTAATCTGTAATCTAGACCGGGCTGTAATTTATACTAATCTGTAATCTAGACCGGGCTGTAATTTACACTAATCTGTAATCTAGACTGATCTGTACTTTATACTGATCTGTTGTAATTTATACGGATCTGTAATCTAGACCGAGTTTAGGTGGATCTGCAATTTAGATTAGACTGTAATCCACATTAGATGTTAATCTGTAATTTGCAGGTGTGGTGTCCTCTGTGGAAGTGACAGAAGACTGCTCCTCCAGTGAGAACAGGAGAGTTTACTGTTCATCTGACGGAGATGATGTGAGCTACAGCTGGACTTTCCAACATCCGCACCACCAGTCTGATGGGAACCAGACTCTCCTGCTAGATAACGAAGCTCTTGGACGTTTGACCTGCTCAGCTCAAAACCATGTCAGTCGTGGGAACAAAACCATTGAACTGCATCACTGTACAGGTAAAGTAGATTCTCCAGGTAGTGTCTGTAGAGGATGCAGGAATTTATTTTCAACAAACAAAGAATAATCAACAAACACGTTATATGACCAGGATGTGGAACTTTTCCTAAGGACTTAGAATAATAAGTTAGCTAAACACTCGTATAATGATTCTATATAACAATAATGATATAAAGATGAGAATCAAACTCATTATGACAAAAGAGTAACAGCAGTGGAGGACCTCCTGCACATGGTACATGTTTATTTTTCTAATCTTAATTAATTTTCTTCACTTACTAAAACTAAAACTCACATAGTTTCCACCGCAGCTGTGCCTGTCTCTGCAGTGACCAGATGTGCCCAGACGACACATTCCAATACCGGTAGAACTTAATAGGAGTTACTGTGCTTTTAAGATTGATCTGTCAGTGAGCTCTGTTCTGATTGGCTGCCTTTATTGTCCTTCATTCTAAAAGTAGCTGAAACGTATAACCTCAGTGTGAATGGGCGGGGCCAAATCTGAGTCAAGACCACAACTGTGACACACTGCGTGAAAGTAAAGACCAAGACCAGTCTGAGTCTGAGTCAAGAACGAGACCAGATTAAGATTATTATAGAAATAATACAGTCATTATATGAAACATTATGAAAGATTTTATATCATGGTTTAATTACTCAATTTTTATTTACATGCCACATTACAGTATATTCATAGCACGTTCTGTCCTCCTCTCTGTTTCCGTCTGTATCAGGGTTCAGGGTGTTTGTGTCGGTGTGGCTCTTGGAGATCATCATCCTGCTGTCCCTGTTAGTAGGAGCGTTTTACATCTACACCAGAATCTACCAGAAGCAGAGAGCGGCTCAGAGTACGACCCTTTATGATTCTAATGGAGCGCATTAACTGTAGATTTATGAAAGTCATGTGACCAGAATATGCTAACATTAATGAATGTACACTCACAGGCCACTTTATTAGAAACACCCAGCTTGTACCTCCACTCACTGGCCACTTTATTAGAAACACCCAGCTTGTACTTCCACTCACTGGCCACTTTATTAGAAACACCCAGCTTGTACTTTCACTCACCGGCCACTTTATTAGAAACACCTACCTTGTACCTCCACTCACTGGCCACTTTATTAGAAACACCCAGCTTTGTACTTCCACTCTCTGGCCACTTTATTAGATACACCGAGCTTGTATTTCCAATTTCTGGCCACTTTATTGGAAACACTCAGCTTTGTACTTCCACTCTCTGGCCACTTTATTGGAAACACCTAGCTTGTACTTCCACTCACTGGCCACTTTATTAGAAACGCCCAGCTTGTACTTCCACTCACCGGCCACTTTATTAGAAACACCCAGCTTGTACTTCCACTCACCGGCCACTTTATTAGAAACACCCAGCTTGTACTTCCACTCACCGGCCACTTGGTGGTGTGTGTGGTGCTGATGTGAGTGTATGAGGCAATGCAGGCTTGCTGTGCTGCTTACATCATCATGTCGCTGCTTAGTTGAGAGTAGAATTACCCAACCAAGAGATCAGAACGTCACCGCTGATGAGGAGTTATGAGAACGCATGACCAGCCTCTGACTGTAGGGTGGAGCTTCACTCAGGGTGGAGCTTCACTGTCAGGGATTATGATGGAAACATGTAAACTGATTAATAATGAAAGGTTTAAGCTCGAGCTCTCTGTGGCGTGGCTAAGTTCCTCTAAACGTCTACAGTAGATCCGGAGCTTTCATTAAGATGTTACTAGTGTGGTGGTCACCTTCTCTACTATGATGCTCCTAGGTAAAGACCAGGTGTTGGAGGAGGTTCTGTAGACGGTCCTAAACGAGAAGAGAAGGTCATCGCCAGAGGAGAAGAGAACTGTTGGACTCTGAACCATCAGCAACTTATATTTATACTTAAGTAAATATTACAGTGCATTCCTAGTACATAAAAATCTGCACATTAGATTAATATACCTATATACTCATATTTGCAATATGTACACTGAAGTGTAGACATGTAATATTTGTATTTAGAACACAAAATAATAATGTCCTTGAAATGTACCTGCTGATATTAAAGTTTCTACCTGGGAACACTTCATATATTTAAAATGGAAACTGTATAAATTCCTGAATCATATTTGTTTGAGCTGGTTAGCCTAGACTTTAAATTACCATGCAGGATTAAGGCAGGATTTGATTACAGACAGTCTTGGGTTTTGCTCCCTGTCTGGCTAGGAGGAGGATATTGATTAATGGGACATGATCCTATCCTCCAAAAGCCACTGTGACCTTATGAATAGATCAGGTTCTCATTGGGAAAGTCTGTACAATTCAGCAGAACTTGGAATTCCATGACTGCATGATTCCAAGATGTTTCCAAAGTCCGAAATGACTCCACACTAATTAGCATCCCTCTTTCTTCTTCCATACGAAGGTCATTCCTATACTGGGATTCTTACATGTGTAGATGACCTGAGGCAGTCTTAGGGACACTCTGCGACTCAACACTTACTCGCCAGTATCCACTTCGCAAGTCAAGGGTACTAAAGATGGTGGCATTGTGTAATGACTCCAGACTTTCATGAATCTGGGCCATGGGATAAGCATCAAGATGGCTTTTGGAATTAAGACCACGATAATCTACACAAAAGCGCCATCCTCCATCTTTCTTTGGCACTAGTACAACAGGTGATGATCATGGGGAAGTAGAAGGCTGTATAACTGCCTGTTCCAATATCTCTTTTACAGTCTGGTCAATGATCTGTTGCCTGACCACTGGTACACGGTACGCCTTCTTTCTCACAGGAAGTTCATCAGTCGCGACAATATGATGCTTAATCACATCAGTACACCCACTGGCATCTGTACATGCTGTTGGCCAATCCTGTAGTAAACTTTCCAGCTGTGGTCTAAAGGTGTCACACACTTCTGCTGAGTTTGTCGGCCTCTGGATATGTTCTAGAGTCGTTCTGAAACAGCAGGGACTGGCTGTGCAGTGCACAAATATGAACTGGAACTCTGTGTGGGTCTCAGTGTATCAGAACTCGCCTGTTTCCATCCTCCAAAGGCAGGCTGCAGATAGTTGTACTAAAATCAATGGCCATCCCTGTGTGTACTGAAAAGTCTAATCCCAAAAGGACAGGAAAAGCCAGATCAGCATCAGACAGTCTGTATAATGGAAGCTGATAAGTCTGCCCACTCAGTGGTACCCAAGGCTCTCGGAGTTTGTCCATTGGCTAGTACAAAGGTTTGTCCTTTGCAGGGCTTCCTGTCTTCTGATGGCTCTTTTACTCTTCTCCACGAGGATTCTTGAATGAGCGAGTGTGTGCTACCAGTATCTACCATTGCTCGAGTATAATGGGATTTTATAAGAAGAGGTAGGGAAGTAGTGGTAGGCTGGACATCTCTCTGTTGAGGTTGCACTGTTGCGTGTCTCTGGCTGCGTGTCTTTACTGGGCCCTGCTTTTTCTTGTGATTATCTTCAGCATTTGGGTCCAGTACACTTTAGCTTGGCTAAGGTCTCGCTCTACCAGAGTCTATCCAAGCTCTATCTGAACCAACTCAGCACTTTTTACATTACCCCTTGGCAAGCTGGCCAACCTAGGATTACAATTTCGAAGCAGACCTTTGTAGTATTTCCCTTTCTGTCATTCCCTTCTTCCCGCGAATACATAAGGCTCTATATGGGTAAGTGAAATCACGTATGCTTTCGTGACTTCCTCACTTTCTTTCCAAAATCCTTCTTTCTGCTTCAGCTTCGTGGTCTTCTGAAATAAAAAAGTTATATTGTGTCCAGGTTTCAGACAATGGACACACAGCTACGAATTCCTCACATTTCTCAATATAGGACACTGGATCTTGCTCTTCTCCTTGTCCGCCAAAACGTGGGAATTCTAAACGAATAGGTGGTTTACTTGGTAGTACTGATAAATTCTCACAGCAGCTACCTTATTGTGGCCAGTTGTCTTGTTTTGGAGTGGAGGTAGCAGTGCCATGAACTTGAAGCTTGGCATCAATCTGTCCATCTCTACGTTTCAAACAGTCAACCAGCGCCTGCCCTAGATCCTTTACCTTTAGCTCTAATGCACTTTTTACTCTGTTACATTCACTTTCCAGTAGATCTGGTTCTGGCTCAGGATCACCCATTGTACCTGCCTGTTCTTCTGTTGTGTCTAAAAAACTAAAGCCAATGTGACCAATCTCAGAGATTAGAGATTATAATTATACACACAAAGCATTAGAGGAGTCCCTGTTTGGGTGCCAATCTATAACTAACCTCTTCCCAAAAAGTGTCTTACTACATTATCTGAGGAGGCCCTAACCACCAGCTTCTACAGATGGAAACCACAAGGTAGATGGATGGATGGATGGATGGATGGATAGATAGTTAGATAAACCCTGATCCTAACACAGTTCAGCCTTTGTTTGAAAAAACAAAAAAACAAAAACAAAAAGACTGATCTCACCGGTTGAGTAGTCAAAGTTCATTGAGGTGCTGATCCGCAGGCCCTTAGATCCACAGCATTAGATCAGTCTGAAGCCAGGTAGGGTGTTTAGCAGTGAATGTAATTAATATCCATAGGGAAGTCCAACAAAGCTGGAGATTGTGGTCCAGGACCCTCCATTCTATTGTCCATAGCCCATCCAGTCCCAAAGCAGAAAAGGTAGTACAAAAAAACTCCTTTTGTTTGAAGCACATTGTACCTGTACCTGCCCACTGCTCTTAAGAACTGATTCCCAAAGCTCAGGCTCAAGGTAGCCCTCTGGTGGCAAGAGTATGCCATTACATGCACACACACACACACACACACACACACACACACACACACACACACACACACACACACACACACACACAAAAACTCAAAACCTGTCACCATGTGTCCTGGTTACAGAATGTCTCTAATAAAGTGGCCAGTGAGTGGAAGCACAGGGTAGAGTGTTCCACCTTTGTGAAGGTGGACGTTGTCATGGTGGCACGAAGAAGCCAACTTTAACTTTACGAATGGGAACATGACCACGAGACCACCAACCGCCCACTGATAAGAGACGCAGCATCATGTTATATATAAGCTCAGTCGTCAGTCTAGGTAGGCCCAGGTTATAGAGGAAGATCATATAAATAAATAAATAAATAAATAAATACAAATAAATTGGACAAATTAATGCACAGGTTTACCTTGCCTGAAGTCCAAGGGCCCTGAGTAATTATGGGGTCCCCATCATGTGCAGAGCTCATCTAATTAATTTTGTGCACAACAAATAAGGGGACATATCTCCTTTCATTCTAGGACGGGATCTCAGGGTGGAAATGGGTGTGTACAGCCGCATCTGGTCATTTTTCATTCGTCACATTCCTTCTATGTAAGCATATGTAGACATCAAAGAGCAACTTAAAACCCTAAACTAATACATTCAGTGGCCCCTTCATTAATATAATGATTTTTTAGAAACATGTTCAAAGTGTAAATATTAAAGATCTCTGATGTGAAGTTAGAGAAGTTGTGCAGTGAAGGGCATCATCACCAGCTTCTGTTAACACCCACACGGTGGTTTGTTTGAGACACAGGAAGTAGCACTGTCTATTTTGGACTGTCAGCGATATTAGTGTTGAGTTGGGTGACAGACTTCTCCTTCTCATGAGGTTTAGATCTAATAACTGCTCACACAGTGCCCCTTCTCTCTCGAAGCCTCCTGGTCACAGTGTGTGTTCTGGGACCAAACTATCTGCAGGTCGTTGATGTGCTGGTGCTGGTGTGGATGGGAGTCGCGTACAGTAGGTTTAATTTATGTTTTATTATTTATTATCTTTAATTTAACCAGGAAGATCTTACTGAGCTCTAAACTACTTCACAGGAGTGTCCTGACCAATCAGCATTAATACTGAGCACTATAACATATACTTTAGTCGTGCTATTACAACAACGTAAGAAATTAATAATTACTATTTTTTTCATTTAACAGCAGAGTTTGCTAGTTTGGGGTTTGTTGCCAAAAGCCATAATTTCTTCTAGTTATGAGGCTTTAAATGAGCCATTGAACTCGACATATGTGCTCGCACCGTAGAAACGACATTGTATTATCTCTACTCACTCTGTGTGTGTGTGTGTGTGTGTGTGTGTGTGTATATATATATATATCCCCATTGTGTGTAAGTTGCGGTTATTACTGTACTTTACTGCTTAACGCCATTGAATTACTTCTGCTAGTAACTGGTTATGCACTTTTAATGCATTCATGTTGTGTTTAGAAAAGTTTACAAAGGCTTCATACAGTTCACCGTGAAGCAGATTACTACTGTGTATAGTCACCTCTCAGCTATCCTCCAGCGTGTGTTGTAGTTGGTTTTATTCACCAAGTGCTTTTAAACGCTGTAAGTGTGTAATAAGCCGTTAAAGAGCATTTTCGCCTTGTGGAAAAGCCTTCCTTGCATTTTCGTCTTCTGTTAAGCCTTCCTTTCGCACGCCACAGTATTAATGGCACTGCATTTGTATGTGTGTGTGTGTGTGTGTATGTGTGTGTGTGTGTGTGTGTGTATGTGCGTGTGTGTGGGTGTTTGTGTGAGTGTGTATGTGTGTGTGTGTTTGTGTGAGTGTGTGTGTTTGTGTGAGTGTATATGTCTGTGTGTGTATGTGTGTGTGTGTGTGGGGGGGTGTATGTGCGTAGAGACGTTGTTTGAGGCTCATGGTCTGTCAGTTCTATGTACTGAACTCTCCTTATACCACTACAACAATGTAAACAGAGTTTATTTCTATGGGATCTGTAAGTCTGGATGAATGTCCACTGTGGTGTGCTGTGTTTAGACTCACCAATGATTTAAAGATGCAGTAACCGTCAGGTTACCATAGCAATGCATGTATATATGATTATAATTGAAGAAGGCCTGTTATAAACATGCTGGATGTTGAAGTGAATTATGGTGAATATATTTTTCCAGCCTTCATCCTCTAGAGCTAAAGAGGTTTATGTTGATACTTAATCTGTAAAACTGATGATGGGAAAGACCATAATCTGCACTATGCCACTGCGTCTGAAAAGCTTCTATTTGTGATGACTCTGGTTCTACCTGACGCTGCCGATCTCCCGTACCCTATTACCCAAAGTGCACTACCTGATGGCGTCAAACCTACATGTTCCCAGTCAGCCAATCAGTCAGGCTCTAGGTCGCCCGGTGTGACAGAACGAAGCGAGTTTATTTTTATATTTCCTCCTCTCTTTCAGTCCCGTTCTGTCCCTGCTTTAAGTTGCTCAGTAGTTCACATACAGCACCTCATACTCCCTGCAACAATACAATATCACACTATGCTAGCCCAGCACACATCACCACCCTCTACAGGTGCAGCTACTGGAATTTTAAATGTTCACTAACAGCAGGGTAGAAGATTTACGATACTTACATGTGCCACTTGGACCGTTTGTTACTCTTCTAGGATGGGAGAAAAGGCACATGCTTGGGTTTAGCTGGGCTTATATAGTGGCTGGGCAAGTCCGGACATGCCCAGTGGGACCCTACTGGAACGATCTATTAGGAGGGGGGTTTATGTTGGGTATATGTTTCAATTAGTGTCAAATTATGTTATCTGATTCTGTCCACCCTGTGGGTTTATGTTTAAAGTGTAAGTGTGTGTTGTGGGTACGTTTTGAGGATTATCCGTTTGCTCTGTCAAATATTTTTAAAATATATTATTAATTATTGCTCCCCCTGCAGAGGAGAGGGACTGGTACATACAGTGTTGTTTAAATAGATAGGGGCAATTTTCCTTTTTCTGAGGGTAGAGACTGGTTGAAGGGAAACCAGTGTGATTTAAGGGAAAAACGTTGTTCCCACCAACTTAATACAGATTGTAAATTTCTTTTGTTTGTTTCTATTCTTTTATTTTCTTTTGGTAATATTATTAAATAAACACCTTTGCACTGCATGTGCTATTGCAGTTTTGCCACCACTTTTCCCCCCATAATTTTCAACCCTGTTTAAGCACTCTACCCACACTGGTATTCAGGGCGTGACAGCCAAGTTTTGATTAGTGTCACATGTCAGCATTTACACATACCTGTATTTAAACCCCTCACACACACACACACTGTTTGTGATTCTGAGCGTTGTTCCTGTGATCTGCCTACCTGTTTGTTAAATACAACCCCTCTGGCCTTAGTCACATTGTGCCCGACACAAATACATTTAATGTAAAAGGGGCGGAGCTAACCTGCTGTAGGCTGGAAAGGCTGATGTAGTTGGTTCATTAGTTTGCTGTCATTTACCTGTGACATCACAAAAACTGTGAAATCAGAACAGGCTGTGAGTTTAGCTTCCTGTATGGTCTGTATGAACTGGGGAGGGAATGTGTCTCTTAACGTACCACACTAACATCTCTCATTTCTAACACTGAGGCAGATTCAGCTTTCCAGGATAAGGGCTCTGTAGTATTGGTCCCTCCTGAATGTAATAACTAATAATGTCACTACATATGATTATAATCTTCTGTATTAATGTAGGAGAGTAACAGGAAGTGATGGTTTAGAGAAGTGAAATGTTACTTCCTCTGTTTTACACTTGTAGTCGTCTGAAGTTCCCAGATTCTCAGGGTGGTCAGAGTCGAAGCCGTGTCTGATTGAGGGGCTGCGTTACCTCTCTGGTCTAAATGAAGATGCTGGTCTTCTTTGGAGTCTTGGTGTTCACTGGAGCTTCTATGGGTGAGTTTCCTGCAGTAACACAGTTCAGTTAATGAGTTTATGATTTGGGCTTTTTGATGAAAATGAAGTTTGATCATGTGATCATGTGTTGTCAGTTTTCATGGGTCTGTGTACAGTCTGTTCCCTGAACTGAAATTACAGCCTGCAGTCATCTTTGTGCCTTTCATTTCCATTTTGGTGAAATGATCAGTTCAGTGTTTCTCATTCTTTATTTTCTCTCCAAAAACAGAACACCCTCACGCTCACTCAGCTTACAACTCCTCAAATGAACTGTATAGAGGAATAGAACCATGTATGATGGACAGGACAACGCTGTGTCACATTAACGACAGGCTCTTCTCCCTCTGCAGGTTTGCTGACCAGGGTCCCTGTATGTATGTTTAATCAGACTGATGTGTGTTATGGAGCTGTGGGACACCCCCTGTACCTGCAGCTGAGACCTGAGTATGAATTAGGCTTAAAGAAGAAGCACAATGAAAGTGTTACTGAACGCATCTTCAGATTTAACAACCAACACATCACACAGAACCATCCAGATTATCTGAGATGGCAGTTTGTTCCTGATAACAAAACCGTGATAATAAACAGGACAGAGAAAAGAGACTCAGGATCATACACACTAGATACATATGATTCAGGAGGAGCAGCGAGAGGCAGTTATCCTCTCCAGCTGGTTACTGAAGGTGGGTCTACACACCTCTCATCTCATCACACAGCTACATATACTGTATAGCTATAAACCGTGTATATTAGCTCATATAATTTATCAATCTAGACTACAGTTCAGGCTAGATTACAGTACAGTCCAGTTTACTGCTTAATCTAGCTCATAGTTCAGTCGAGATCACTGGTCGGTCTAATTTACAGATTAGTCTAGATTATAGCTAAATATAGATTACAGTTTATTCTAGATTACTTCTTAATTTAATTTACAGCTCAGTCAAGATTACTGTGCAATCGAGATTACAGATGAACCTAACCATCTCTTGATTTAAATCAGGTAAGGTCAGGCAAGATTAGAGTCCAGTCATTATTATAGTTCAGCATAGATTACTGCTCAATCTAGATTATAGTTTAGCCTATACTAAGGATTCATCTAAATTACTGCCTAAGCAAGATTATCTTCCAGTCTATGTTAAAGTTTAGCCTAAGTTACTGTTCAGACTAGTGTGCAGTTTAGTCTAGATTAAACCTTAATCTAGATTACAGTTCAGTCTAGATTACTACATAATCTAGTTCATAGTTAATACTGTATAATTACTGTAAATGTTTAATCTGATCATACAATCTGTTTTTCATCTTTAATCGTTTTTTATACAATTTTTAATGAATGTTGATATTTTCTATTGTTGTGGGTTAGAGGCCAGAGCATGCCGTCATGTCCGTCCCACTGTTCTACTGTAGCTCGTTCATGCTAAGTGAAGACGCCCTCCGTCTCTCTCCATCATCCAAAACGAAGCCTGTTAATCTGAACACCACGTGGAAATTCAGCTAATCCTTTACCCCGTAACAAACACCTGACAGAACATCCACAATAGAATCCTTTACTTCTAACAACAAGGGCGAACCCTGACCCTGTGCAGGATTTCCACTGTAGCACAGCGAGAGGAGAAGAATGGACCAATGGACGGTGTTGGTGGTCCTAAAGACTCTACAGTCCGACACTTAACAGCTCCACCTGATGAGAGTCTGAGCCAGTCCATATCCTGATACACCACATCTACTCCTGATGTACACAGTATGATACTCCTCCATATCTCCACCTCTAATATATATTTAGTGGTGTAAAAACTTTGATCTCTTTTTCTGCACAGTGTAAAAGCTCTAGTTCTCCTTTCAGTTTAGTGAATATTCATGATGGACCGACCAATAGAATCGCTCCAAACCTGCTTAGTAATAAACCTTGTTCTATCAGCTCCACTGCAGGGTAAGAGAGCTGGTTCCTCCTCCAGTACAGCTCCACTCTGGAGGGTTTTAAGGTGGACTGGATAATTCCATGAGTGATATTTTATAGTCTGATGTCTTCACTATTACTCTCTAGTGAAGCTTTAAGATAAACAGAAGGAGAACCTGCTATGAGGAGACGTGTCTAAACTTTTGACCATAATATAGATTTATCTACAGTGTAATCTAAAATGAGCTATAATAAACGCTAAACAGTAATCTAGACTGAGCTGTAATCTAGACTGAGCTGTAATCTAGACTGAGCTGTAATCTAGACTGAGTAGTAATCTAGACTGAGCTGTAATCTAGACTGAGTAGTAATCTAGACTGAGCTGTAATCTAGACTGAGCTGTAATCTAGACTGAGCAGTAATCTAGACTGAGCTGTAATCTAGACTGAGCTGTAATCTAGACTGAGCTGTAATCTAGACTAAGCAGAAATCTAGACTGAGCAGTAATCTAGACTGAGCTGTAATCTAGACTAAGCAGTAATCTAGCCTGAACTACTCTGAGCTGTTGATCTGTAATTTCCAGATGTGGTGTCCTCAGTGAAGGTGACATTCAGCTGCATCTCGATTGAGAAGAGGAGGGTTTACTGTTCATCTGATGGAGAGGGTGTGACCTACAGCTGGACTTTCAGAGGGACACCACATACAGACCAACCAGCTGATGGGAATCAGACTCTTCTGCTGGACAAGGAATCTGTTGGAAGTGTGACCTGCTATGCTCAAAACCATGTTAGCCGTGGGAACAAGACTATTCAACTAGACCCGTGTCCTGGTAAGTCTGGACTTTTTAAAGCTGTAAATAAGAAATAAAACAACAACAGTGATGCAGTTATGATGATGTAGTTATGATGATGTTATTGATGTTGAGTGATTCTCATTCCTGTTTACAACACACCTTTGTTCTTGACTCTCGGTTTTGGATTTCCCTGTCGGTTTTGTTCGGTTCTCTGTTTGCTTACTGTGTTTTGAGCTCTACTTCTGCTCTCTGGATTTCTCTCAGCCTCAAGTAAAAGGAACACTTTGAAAACACATCAGATCTTAATGGGAAAAAAATCATGCAGAATGTCTTTCCTCATATAGACTGGGTAATGTGTTAGGAAGGAAAGGATGCCACATTGTTTGATGGAAATGAAAATGATCACCCTACAGAGGGCTGAATTCAAAGACACCCTGAAAATCAAAGCGAAGAAATGATGCAGCAGGCTCGTCCATTTAACCCAAACTCCACTGCAGCAACTCAAAATGGTACTCAGTAGTTTGTATGGCCTCCACATGCTCCTAATGAGATGGATGGTGCCCTGGGGGGTCTCCTCCCAGATCTGGTCCGTGCGTCCTTCCAGGGATATGCCTCCTCAGACCATCACTGACCCACCACCAAACCAGTCATGCTGAATGATGTTGCAGGCGGCATAACATTCTCCACGGCGTCTCCAGAGCCCATCACGTCTGTCACATGTGCTCAGGTAAAACCTGCTCTCATCTGTGAAAAGCACAAGGCGCCTGAGGCGGATCTGCCAATTCTGGTGTTCTGTGGCAAATGCCAATCGAGCTCTACGGTGCTGACCTGTGAGCACAGGGCCCACTACAGGACGTCGGGCCCTCAGGCCGCCCTCATGAGGCCTGTTTCTGATTGTTTGGTCAGACACATTCACAGCAGTAGGGCTCTGGCAGTGCTCATCTTGTTCCTCCTTGCACAAAGGAGCAGATACCGGTCCTGCTGAGGGGTTAAGGACCTTCTACAGCCTTGTCCAGCTCTCCTAGAGTAACTGCCTGTCTCCTGGAATCTCCACCGTACTCCTAAGACTGTGCTGGGAGACACAGTAAACTGTGTGGCAATGGTACATATTGATGTGCCATTCTTCAGTAGTTGGACTACCTGTGCAACCTCTGTAGAGTCCAGGTACCGCACCATGGTACTAGTAGTGACGCTGACCCAAGTCAACTGCAGAACTAGTGAAGAATCAGTGGGAAAAGATGAGGGGGGACGAAATGTCAATCACCTCGTCCTTTTAAACCATTCCTGTTCTGGGGGTGGCTCATAGTTGCTCCTCTGCTGTACCTGTTGTTAATTTCATTAACACCAAAGCAGCTGAAACTGATTAATGGCCCTCCCTACGACTTAACTGACCAGATCAATATCCCTGAAGTTGAACTGGGTTAATGCTGCACTCTGATTAAAAAGTGTTCCCTTTATTTTTTTGACCAGTGTACGTTAGTCTCTGACACCAGAAAAATTTCTCAATGAGTTAATAATGTTCATGAAACTGTTTCACTATCAATGTCTGATGTGTGTTCTGGGCCAACAAACCAGACACTGGCAGATATCTCTAAAGGTTTGGGGTTTATTCACATAAGGACAATCCTGAAGAGCCAATCCAGGTCAAACCCAGTAGAACCAGTACCAGAAACATGGGGAAGACAGAAGGCAAAAGTGGGAAACCAGGCTAGGGTCAAAACCAGGGGTGCAAACAGTCCAATCAAAGAGAGGTCAAAAACCAGACACAGGTCAAACACGGCAAAAACAGTCAACAAGGAAAACGCTATGTATGCAAACGGGCATTCAGCAATGCCTTGCTGGACTGAAACAAACTGGTACATATGCGCAAAAAGTGTTATTCTGAATTTCCCTCTGGGATCAATAAAGTATCTCTCTATCTATCTATCTATCTATCTATCTATCTATCTATCTATCTATCTATCTATGTGATGCTGTATTTGTGTGTAATTACAGGGACTACAACCAAGACCCCCACTACAAATGTGAAGACCACAGTGACCCAGCCGACTCAGTCACTCCATGGTAAAAGTCTTACATTAACCGTCAACAAGATCGTCATTCATAACCGCACTGTCAGCTCTCTCAGCGTTCATCGTAAGTGACTAGCCCAAGAAAGACTGCACTGTGTCAAAAACGAATAAACACCAACTCACAAAAACGGTCTGCTAAAATCGTGAGACGTTTTGCTCTGTAAGATTATCATTGGTGGTTTCGTGGTTGGATTCTGGATTCTGGATAATAATAAAAATAAAACCAATTTAGCAAAAAAAAACTTAAAACTGAGCTACAAACATTTCTGAAACCTCTCCCTCTCTCTCTCTCTCTCTCTCTCTCTCTCTCTCTGTCAGACACTGTGTTTGTGCGTGTGTGGGTTCTGGAGATGATGTTCCTGATGTCAGTGTTGGGAGGGTTTCACATCTATGCCAGAATCCGAAGAAACCAGATCAAAAGAGAAGAAGGAAGTAAGAGCTCTGTGTTCACTACCCAACCAATAATGCACATTCGGGAAACATCCTCAACCAAAATCAGCTTCCTATACCACACACTCATCATCAAAACATAGCTGCACCCAGAAGGAACCAACCGACAGGAATAAAACTTATTCAGAGACACAAGAACGATTCAGGTTTTACACTCGGCTGTGCATGTGCTGTAAGGAAGGACGGGCCTTATCTCTGTACCTGCCTGACCCAACAGCCACAATTATAGACATTGATGAACGGTGTCACATGTCCAGAAGACCTAGTATCACTCCACCTCCACCCCTACCGCACATCTGCAGGAACTGTGTGAGGATGTTCAAGCTGCATGGGATGGATTATCACAGGACACCATTAGGAACCTCTACAGCTCCATACCGAGACGTCTGGCGTGTTGGGTTAGCGAACACGGCGGCCCGACTCCATACTGAGAGACAGACTTCTGTATGTGTAGCTCAATAAATATTGATCATATCAGTCTAAATTTATCATCAGTTATTGATCCTGGTCACCTTTATCCTCCTTCCCATCAGCACCGCAATCCCACACCTCCTTCTGGGTGTAGCTGGTCTTTTGATGATGAGTGTATGTACCATAGAGGAGTCTAGAAACATGGTGTTCACTTAAATCTTAACAATGCTGCTGTGCTTCCACTGTGATGGTAAAGTATTCTCTTCCACTGTGATGCCCCTATAGCCAAGGAGAAGGTGGAGAAGGTGGAGAAGGCTCTGTACACCAACATGGGTCAAGAAGGAAATCAGAGGGACGGATAAACCACCAGACTCACCAAACCTCACACCTTAACCATCAAGAACAAACCATTGAGAATAAATTCATTTAAAGATCTTTATTGTTTTAAGTTACTGAGATAAACGGAAGATGAGGAATTCATAGTTACAACAAAATCTCTCCAAGAAACAAGCAATATTAGGATTATTCCTCCACACTTTGAATGACTCCAGAGCCGGCTCCATGCAGGGCTTCTGTGCTGGCTCCTTGTAAGGCTCCTGTTCCAGTTCTACTGTCCTCTCCAGTTCTGATTCTGTAAGCAGCTCCAGTGCTAGCTCCCTGTTCTGGACTCACGCTTGATCCGCCCAGTCTTCCTCACTACTTACACCAGTGGCTAGTCTTGGTTTCTTTACGGCTGCTACTTGTTTATGCTACTAGCCTTAGTTTGGTTCTTTGTCTGCAGGATCTCTGTGTTGGTTTCCCGAATTCTGAGTCTGTTCATGTGGTCTTTACATCATATGTTTGGTATCTTGTCATGTCTCGTCTGGTGAATTGTCTCTCTGGGATGAATAAACTTTATTAAATATGAATTAAATTCAGATATTAAACCCTGTGTTTCCTGTTTGTTTTGTATTTTTTGGGGGGGACAGGCGGCATTGTAGAGAGCCTGCCTCCAGTTACCTCATCTATGAAGTTCAGGTGTGGTTCCTCAGCCTTGGAGCATTTTAAATCCCACAACAGGTGCAAATTATAATACCATATGAGAGCCATGTTCTACTGTGTCTGCTACCGGACACACCTAAACCACATGTGCAGTCTGTACTATCCTCCACCTCATCCTCCCCCCACCTTAGCTTTATCAGCAATCATGGAAAAGGCATCATCCACATGGACAAGGCTGCCACTTCCCTTGCAAGCCAGCCCCTTAGGGACAATATATCTTCATCTCAACCTCTCCTCACATCATCTACTGCCTCAGAGACCCAGTAACCCCCTCCTCCCCACCTCACTGACCAACCAGAGTTGAAGAGTGAAAGCTCAGCCAGGCCTGGACGTTGTGTGCCAGTTGTCTCTACCATTCCAGTGCTCCTCAGGAACCGAAAGAACAATGCAAACAGTCCTGTGAGGTAGTGGAACTAGAAATCAGTAACAGTCTATAGTGGTGTAGTCGTGTTCTGGTAGGAGTCTTTAGCGGTGTAGTCGTGTTCTGGTAGCAGTCTTTAGTAGTGTAGTTGTGTTCTGGTACCAGTCTTTAGTGGTGCAGTCATGTTCTGGTAGCGGTCTTTAGCGGTGTAGTCGTGTTCTGGTAGGAGTCTTTAGCGGTGTAGTCGCATTTTGGTAGCAGTCTTTAGTGGTTAAGTTGTGTTCTGGTAGCAGTCTTTAGTGGTGTAGTCGTGTTCTGGTAGCAGTCTTTAGTGGTGTAGTCGCGTTTTGGTAGCACTCTTTAGTGGTGTAGTCGTGTTCTGGTAGCAGTCTTTAGCGGTGTAGTCGTGTTCTGGTAGCAGTCTTTAGCGGTGTAGTCGTGTTCTGGTAGCAGTCTTTAGCGGTGTAGTCGTGTTCTGGTAGCGGTCTTTAGAGGTGTAGTCGTGTTCTGGTAGCAGTCTTTAGCGGTGTAGTCGTGTTCTGGTAGCAGTCTTTAGCGGTGTAGTCGTGTTCTGGTAGCAGTCTTTAGGGGTGTAGTCGTGTTCTGGTAGCAGTCTTTAGTGGTGTAGTCGTGTTCTGGTAGCAGTCTTTAGTGGTGTAGTCGTGTTCTGGTAGCAGTCTTTAGTGGGATATTCGTGTTCTGGTAGCAGTGAAGTCCTTTAGTGGTGTAGTCGTGTTCTGGTAGCAGTCTTTAGTGGTGTAGTCGTGTTCTGGTAACAGTCTTTAGTGGTGTAGTCGTGTTCTGGTACCAGTCTTTAGTGGTGTAGTCGTGTTCTGGTAGCAGTCCTTAGTGGTATAGTTGTGTTCTGGTAGCAATCTTTAGCGGTGCAGTCCTGTTCTGGTAGCAGTCTTTAGCGGTGTAGTCGTGTTCTGGTAGCAGTCTTTAGTGGTGTAGCCGTGTTCTGGTAGCAGTCTTTAGTGGTGTAGTTGTGTTCTGGTAGCAGCCTTTAGTGGTGTAGTCGTGTTCTGGTAGCAGTCTTTAGTGGTGTATCCGTGTTCTGGTACCAGTCTTTAGTGGTGTAGTTGTGTTCTGGTAGCAGTCTTTAGTTGTGTAGTCGTGTTCTGGTAGCCGTCTTTAGTGGTGTAGTCGTGTTCTGGTAGCAGTCTCTAGCAGTGTAGTCGTGTTCTGGTAGCAGTCTTTAGTGGTGTAGTCGTGTTCTGGTAGCAGTCTTTAGTGGTGTAGTTGTGTTCTGGTAACAGCCTTTAGTGAGTGGTGTAGTCGTGTTCTAGTAAAAGTCTTTAGTGGTGTAGTCGTGTTCTGGTAGCAGTCTTTAGTGGTGTTAACGTGTTCTGGTAGCAGTCTTTAGTGATGTAGTCGTGTTCTGGTAGCAGTCTTTAGTGGTGTAGTCATGTTCTGGTAACAGTCTTTAGTGGTGTTAACATGTTCTGGTAGCAGTCTTTAGTAGTGTAGTTGTGTTCTGGTACCAGTCTTTAGTGGTGCAGTCATGTTCTGGTAGCGGTCTTTAGCGGTGTAGTCGTGTTCTGGTAGGAGTCTTTAGCGGTGTAGTCGCATTTTGGTAGCAGTCTTTAGTGGTTAAGTTGTGTTCTGGTACCAGTCTTTAGTGGTGTAGTTGTGTTCTGGTAGGACTCTTTAGTGGTGTAGTCGTGTTCTGGTAGCAGTCTTTAGTGGTGTAGTCGTGTTCTGGTAGCAGTCTTTAGTGGTGTAGTCGTGTTCTGGTAGCAGTCTTTAGTGGTGTAGTCGTGTTCTGGTAGCGGTCTGTAGTGGTGTAGTCGTGTTCTGGTAGCAGTCTTTAGTGGTGTAGTCGTGTTCTGGTAGAAGTCTTTAGTGGTGTAGTCGTGTTCTGGTAGCAGTCTTTAGTGGTGTAGTCGTGTTCTGGTAGCGGTCTGTAGTGGTGTAGTCGTGTTCTGGTAGCAGTCTTTAGTGGTGTAGTCGTGTTCTGGTAGAAGTCTTTAGTGGTGTAGTCGTGTTCTGGTAGAGGTCTTTAGTGGTGTAGTCGTGTTCTGGTAGCGGTCTGTAGTGGTGTAGTCGTGTTCTGGTAGCAGTCTTTAGTGGTGTAGTCGTGTTCTGGTAGCGGTCTGTAGTGGTGTAGTCGTGTTCTGGTAGCAGTCTTTAGTGGTGTAGTCGTGTTCTGGTAGAAGTCTTTAGTGGTGTAGTTGTGTTCTGGTAGAGGTCTTTAGTGGTGTAGTCGTGTTCTGGTAGCAGTCTTTAGTGGTGTAGTCGTGTTCTGGTAGAAGTCTTTAGTGGTGTAGTCGTGTTCTCGTGGCAGTCTTTAGTGGTGTAGTCGTGTTCTGGTAGCAGTCTTTAGTGGTGTAGTCGTATTCCAGTAGCAGTCTTTAGTGGTGTAGTCGTGTTCTGGTAGCAGTCTTTAGTGGTGTAGTTGTGTTCTGGTAGCAGTCTTTAGTGGTGTAGTCGTGTTCTGGTAGCAGTCTTTAGCGGTGTAGTCGTGTTCTGGTAGCGGTCTTTAGCGGTGTAGTCGTGTTCTGGTAGCAGTCTTTAGTGGTGTAGTTGTGTTCTGGTAGCAGTCTGTAGTGGTGTAGTTGTGTTCTGCTAGCAGTCTTTAGTGGTGTAGTTGTGTTCTGCTAGCAGTCTTTAGTGGTGTAGTTGTGTTCTGCTAGCAGTCTTTAGTGGTGTAGTCGTGTTCTAGTAACAGTCTTATTGGTGTAGTTGTGTTCTGCTAGCAGTCTTTAGTGGTGTAGTTGTGTTCTAGTAACAGTCTTTAGTGGTTGGATGGAAGCCACAGGAACACAAGACGTTTGTAAACGATGAAATATGAAAAACTGCACATATGACACAAACTTACAAGAAATGATACAATATTTTCCATGTGTGTGCGAAACACCAAAACCACATTTACCAAAACTGAAACTACACAGTTATATGTAGATGTGTCTCTTACACAATCATCACTTCCTCTTTTTCATTTTCTAGAGCGGTCAGAGTGAAGGGCGCATCAGACTGGAGGACTGCTTTCTAAAGCTCTGGACTGAATAAAAATGCTGGTCATCTTTATAATACTGGTGACAGAAGCTGGAATGGGTGAGTTTTAATTTTATGATTTCAGCTTATACACTGGCAAGTATGTAAACCCTTTGGGATTGCTTGGATCTCTGCATAAACTGGTCAGTCAGTGTGTCGCAACAATAGACAAACACGGTCTGCTGAAACTAATACAGCACATGTATATGTTTTCATGTTTTTATTGAACACGACATGTAAACTTTCACAGTGCAGGGTGGAAAAGAATGTGTACCTTTGGAGTTAAGAAATGGTTGACCCTCCGTTGGCAGCAATAACCTCAACCAAACGTTTCCTGTAGTTGAGGATCAGACCTGCACAGCGGTCAGGAGGAATTCAGGACCATTCCTCTTTACGTTTCAGTTCAGCAATATTCTTGGGATGTCTGGTGTGAGGTCAGGACTCTGACTGGGCCACTCCAGAGGGCGATCTGTTGAAGCCATGCTGTTGTTGATTCCCTTCGATGTTTTGGGTGGTTGTCCTGTTGCTTCACCCGTCCTCTGTTGAGCTTCAGTTGGCGGTCAGCCGGTCTTAGGTTTTCCTGAGAAACGTCTTGATAAGCTTGGGAATTCATTATTCCGTTGATGGCAGCAATCGGTCCAGGCCCTGAGGCAGCAAAGCAGCCCCAGACCATGATGCCCCCTCCACCATATTTCCCAGTTGGGATGAGGTTTTGGTGTTGGTGTGCTGTGCCTTTTTTTCTCCACCTATAGTGTCCATTGTGGTT
Organism: Prochilodus magdalenae; assembly: GCA_024036415.1. NCBI lineage: Eukaryota > Metazoa > Chordata > Actinopteri > Characiformes > Prochilodontidae > Prochilodus > Prochilodus magdalenae. The sequence continues at coordinate 46,443 of JAMWET010002356.1, forward strand.
TCATCTCTCCACAGGACATTTTGCCAGCAGTGCTGTGGAACATCCAGGTGCTCTTTGGCAAACTTCAAACGTCCAGCATTGTTTATTTTGGACAGCAGTGGCGTCCTCCATGACGTCCTCCCATGAACTCAGTACTTACGTACACAACGTTACATTTATTTTAGATTTTTGACAAAAACGTAGAGATTTCTGTCTTTAGCTGACACTCTAGGATTCTCCTTCACCTTACTGAGCATTCTGCGCTGTGCTCTGGCAATCATATTTACAGGACGACCTCGCCTAGGAGATGTAAGCTTCGTCATTTTTGTTCCACCCTGGACCACATGAACACCAAATCTTCCACAGATAACGTATGTACCTCTTCCCAGCTTCCTGCAAGTCAACCACAATTCTATGAACTTAGGTCCTTCTGAGAGCTCTTTTGGGCGGAGGCATGGGTTCACATTAGGCAATGCCTTCTCCTGAGAACAGCACCTCAAAAACTGGTGTGGTGTTTTTAATAGGCAGGGCAGCTTTAACCAACACAGCCATCTCATCACATTGATTGGACTCCAGGTTGGCTGCCTAAAAAAAAAAAAAAAAAAACTGGCTCCAGTTAGCTCTTGGGAGAAGTCCATTAGGCCTCAGGGCGTTCACATACTTTTCCACCCTGCACGTAAATGTGTACATGTTTGTGTTCAGTAAAAACATGAACGCATGTACATTTCTTGTGCGTGTGTAGTTTATGCAGACTGTGTTTATCTAATCTTGTGGATGAGATCCAGAAACACACTGAATGAAATCCCGTTGATGCAGAAGACATTCCCAGTAATCCCAAAGGGTTCACTATACTCTTCCTTCCCACTGTATCCTGCTGGGTGTAATCTACATTTGTAACCAGGAATAGTTCAAACTGTGTGATGGTGTAGAGCTACAATCCACCAGTGTATGTTATAAGATGTGTATACTTACCCATGACTAGTCTTTACCCGCGTGGTCTAAAAGAGTAATGAGTGAAACTCAGGCTTTTACTTACCGGGGCTAGTCTCACCTCTGCAGAACGGGAGGGAGGTAGAGAAATTGTACTATGATTAATCCTGTATAGAGATGTGCACATGGTTCTTGAATTTAAGAACGAACAAGGTCATGACCTGCCACAATGAAGTAATTATCTGTGAAACTGGCTAATCACCTTTTGTAACTGGAAAATGTTTTTTACATTACATTTACCTAACGTTCTTTAAGGTTATTCATATTACAGGGGGGTGGGCCAGTGTAGTTTTTAGAGTCTTGCCCAAGGACTCTTATTGGTGTAGCAGCATCGTCACCCAGACCGGGATAAAAAACAAATCGAACCCCAGTCCTCCCACATGGAATGGTGGCTTCCTGGTGGGTAGTGGTGTTATTCTGCTGAGCTACACCAACCATTTCATTGTCCTTGTTTTAAACCTTTGTAAGAGTGGAATATTCTGGGGGGAGGGGCTAATGGAATATTACGTAGTGCAACAGGGATAATGTTGTTAACTTTTGTGCCCAGACCAACAGGCTAGAGTTGTTTTAACTGAGAGATCTGTATGACTTTGCAAGTCATTGATCCTCTTTATATAGAGTTTGTTTATATGTCGTTTTGTTTAAATATGTAAATAGCTGGTCTGTGTCGTGGTGAATAAAGGTGAAGGGAAATATCTTTAGCTCTCTGTGCCAAACTACTTTTTTCCAAACCCTTAGGCCTCTCGCCCGACCACTACCTATAGGCGTCTGAACACACCACTCTGCACCCTGCAAAACTTTTGGCACAATGAAAAATACTGCACACACAGTTTACCTCTGGGACTAACGGAGAAACACAGTTTTAAGTCAAAAGTCCTGACAAAACCAACCATCCCCGCATTTTCATGCTGTGTAATCCCAACAATTTCACGTACTAGCTTTTTTGTTATTCGAAATTTTTAGAGGCATTAAAACTCCTGTAAAATTCAGCTTTGTTTAAAAAGTGTGAATGCACTTACACTGTATCACATTCATGACAGGATCTTCTGGCTGCTCTTTTCCTCTGCAGGTCTGCTGTTCACAGGGTCCTCACGAATGCAGGTTTACTCCGAGTTATCCGTGTTATTGAGCTGTATGACACCCCCTGCAAACCTGCAGCTGAGACGGTGAGGGCTCAGTTTAACCTTAAAGAAGTACACCCATGGAGCTCCTCCTGATATCATTTTCAAGTTTAAACCGGCAAAAGATCACACAAAACCCTCGCGAGTATCCCAGATGGCAGTTTGTTTACTGATAAACAGAACCATGATAATAACGCAGTGCAGAGAAAAGAGACTACGGAAGATACGTATCTGGAAGTATTTGATTCGGAAGGGAGTAATTAAAAACAAGTCTTTATCTCCCGCTGGTTAATTGAAGGTGGGTCTACACAGCGTCTAATCACATCACACAGCTACAAAGATCTATCAACTACTGTAAAACTGTAACTGTACAACCTACCAATGGACTTATATAGGGATTGGAACGGGAATCCCATAGATTGGGAAAGGTGGTACAGAAATGCAGGGACTGTCTCATTCAATGTGTGGAAAATGGGCTCCAGAGCAGACTTTAATGATTGGCTAAAAGGGGGAACTGCATGTTGGGCGTGGGCCAAGACCATAGTGTGAGGGAAGTAGCAGTCTGCAGTGTATGGACGCACACGGTCATACGT
>JAMWET010002357.1:0-45091 GCA_024036415.1 Prochilodus magdalenae
AGGAGTGAATCAGACCCGCCCCCTCGCACACGCCGAGCCCAGCACCACGGGACGCTGAGTAAGGGATACTATATAACGGAGGGATGATGGAAACACCTCACCTAACACTTCATCCAGCTTCAAACCCAACACCGAACGACACACAGCTGAACAAAGGAGAGTTCACACACCCCGATATCAGCAGCCCTCTGAGCTGCTGTCACCGTCTACCGCCTCTCCGGCTCATTCTCCGTCCTGGGGACGAGCAGGGGACGTGTCTTAGCTACTGGACCTGAACTGTCAGTTCCTCATCCCTTCCTGGAGAAGTTCTGGACCTCCCTGACCAAACAGCGGATCAAACGGCATGTCCTTAAAGCGCCCGGTTGGGGGAGAAGGTGAACGGCCCCTTCATCCAGGCTGCTCCTTTGGTTTAAGTCTCATGGCTGTCGGGACAAAACCTTGTATCTCCCACCTGATGATTTTACAGGAGCAGGAAAAACATCCTGTACTGCTGACGGAAGTCACTGGAACCGGAATATTCCCAAGGTCATTTTGGGAATTTCTTCTTGTGTGCTCATCTTCCCGGCTCATCCTCTGTCTCTGATGCTCCTCCGAACTCCAACTCCCAAGATGCACCACTCGGTGATGTCATGGTCACGTGCTCACCAGCGGCCAATCACGTAACATTCCTCCTCCGAATTCTCATCGGACACACCTGCACCTCCTCAGCCTCTCAGTATAGTATATACACCTCCATTCCAGTCACCTCCTTGCAAGGCATTACTAACCGACGGAGCGGGTTCTCCCTGCGGTTTCCAGGCTGATCCGGGTTATTGCCCTCTGCTCTGGTTATCGGTTTCCGCTCGTCTCTGTCGTTGGATGGTATTCCTGTTCCCACTGCTCTTGATTTCCACTCGGACTCTCGTTAGGTTTTGCTCCGGTTCTCCCAGATGGGTCTGGGTCTCTGTTTCTCTGTCTCCATACGTCCTGCCCTGTGCTACAGCTCTGCTAATAAAACCCACTTGTCTTTGAACCCTGTCTGTCTGTCTGTCTGTCTGTCTGCCAGTAATATTCTAAACATGTCCAAAACTGAAAAACACCAAACTCAGAGGTACATGGTTTTGTTCCAGCAGCAGCGATACAAGTTAATTATTCAGTGTGTTAATCAACTGTTTGAAAACGGCAAGTCATGTACCATTTCATCATGTTCTGCACCGGTTCATCAGGCTATGCACTAGTTCAATCAATCAAATCAATCAAAACGTTATTTGTATAGTGCTTTTTACAACCGACGTCTCAAAGCAGCTTCACAGAAAATCAGTTTGTTGTAAAGAAAAAACAGTACACCATGTCTTACACCAGTTCACCATGTCCTATACCAGGTCACCATGTCTTATACCAGGTCACCATGTCCTTTACCAGTTCACCATGTCTTATACCAGCTCACCATGTCTTATACCAGGTCACCATGTCCTTTACCAGGTCACCATGTCTTACACCAGTTCACCATGTCCTATACCAGGTCACCATGTCTTATACCAGGTCACCATGTCCTTTACCAGTTCACCATGTCTTATACCAGCTCACCATGTCTTATACCAGGTCACCATGTCCTTTACCAGGTCACCATGTCTTATACCAGCTCACCATGTCTTACACCAGTTCACCATGTCCTTTACCAGGTCACCATGTCCTTTACCAGTTCACCATGTCTTATACCAGGTCACCATGTCTTATACCAGGTCACCATGTCCTTTACCAGCTCACCATGTCCTTTACCAGCTCACCATGTCCTATACCAGGTCACCATGTCCTTTACCAGCTCACCATGTCCTATACCAGGTCACCATGTCCTTTACCAGCTCACCATGTCTTATACCAGGTCACCATGTCCTTTACCAGTTCACCATGTCTTATACCAGCTCACCATGTCTTATACCAGGTCACCATGTCCTTTACCAGTTCACCATGTCTTATACCAGCTCACCATGTCTTACACCAGTTCACCATGTCCTTTACCAGGTCACCATGTCCTTTACCAGTTCACCATGTCCTATACCAGGTCACCATGTCTTATACCAGGTCACCATGTCCTTTACCAGCTCACCATGTCCTTTACCAGCTCACCATGTCTTATACCAGGTCACCATGTCCTTTACCAATTCACCATGTCCTTTACCAGTTCACCATGTCTTATACCAGGTCACCATGTCCTTTACCAGCTCACCATGTCCTTTACCAGGTCACCATGTCTTATACCAGTTCACCATGTCCTTTACCAGTTCACCATGTCCTTTACCAGTTCACCATGTCTTATACCAGTTCACCATGTCCTTTACCAGTTCACCATGTCTTATACCAGGTCACCATGTCCTTTACCAGCTCACCATGTCCTTTACCAGTTCACCATGTCCTTTACCAGTTCACCATGTCCTTTACCAGTTCACCATGTCTTATACCAGTTCACCATGTCCTTTACCAGTTCACCATGTCTTATACCAGTTCACCATGTCCTATACCAGTTCACCATGTCCTTTACCAGTTCACCATGTCCTTTACCAGGTCACCATGTCTTATACCAGTTCACCATGTCTTATACCAGTTCACCATGTCCTTTACCAGTTCACCATGTCCTTTTCCAGGTCACCATGTCTTATACCAGTTCACCATGTCCTTTACCAGTTCACCATGTCTTATACCAGTTCACCATGTCCTTTACCAGTTCACCATGTCTTATACCAGTTCACCATGTCTTATACCAGGTCACCATGTCTTTTACCAGTTCACCATGTCCTTTACCAGTTCACCATGTCTTATACCAGCTCACCATGTCTTACACCAGTTCACCATGTCCTTTACCAGCTCACCATGTCCTTTACCAGCTCACCATGTCTTATACCAGGTCACCATGTCCTTTACCAATTCACCATGTCCTTTACCAGTTCACCATGTCTTATACCAGGTCACCATGTCCTTTACCAGCTCACCATGTCCTTTACCAGGTCACCATGTCTTATACCAGTTCACCATGTCCTTTACCAGTTCACCATGTCCTTTACCAGTTCACCATGTCCTTTACCAGTTCACCATGTCTTATACCAGTTCACCATGTCCTTTACCAGTTCACCATGTCTTATACCAGGTCACCATGTCCTTTACCAGTTCACCATGTCCTTTACCAGTTCACCATGTCCTTTACCAGTTCACCATGTCTTATACCAGTTCACCATGTCCTTTACCAGTTCACCATGTCTTATACCAGTTCACCATGTCCTATACCAGTTCACCATGTCCTTTACCAGTTCACCATGTCCTTTACCAGGTCACCATGTCTTATACCAGTTCACCATGTCTTATACCAGTTCACCATGTCCTTTACCAGTTCACCATGTCCTTTTCCAGGTCACCATGTCTTATACCAGTTCACCATGTCCTTTACCAGTTCACCATGTCTTATACCAGTTCACCATGTCCTTTACCAGTTCACCATGTCTTATACCAGTTCACCATGTCTTATACCAGGTCACCATGTCTTTTACCAGTTCACCATGTCCTTTACCAGTTCACCATGTCTTATACCAGTTCACCATGTCCTTTACCAGTTCACCATGTCCTTTACCAGTTCACCATGTCTTATACCAGTTCACCATGTCCTTTACCAGTTCACCATGTCTTATACCAGTTCACCATGTCCTTTACCAGTTCACCATGTCTTATACCAGGTCACCATGTCTTATACCAGTTCACCATGTCCTTTACCAGTTCACCATGTCTTATACCAGTTCACCATGTCCTTTACCAGTTCACCATGTCCTATACCAGGTCACCATGTCCTTTACCAGTTCACCATGTCTTATACCAGTTCACCATGTCCTTTACCAGTTCACCATGTCTTATACCAGTTCACCATGTCCTATACCAGCTCACCATGTCTTATACCAGTTCACCATGTCTTATACCAGTTCACCATGTCCTTTACCAGTTCACCATGTCTTATACCAGTTCACCATGTCTTATACCAGTTCACCATGTCCTTTACCAGTTCACCATGTCTTATACCAGTTTACCATGTCCTTTACCAGCTCACCATGTCTTATACCAGTTCACCATGTCCTTTACCAGTTCACCATGTCTTATACCAGTTCACCATGTCCTTTACCAGTTCACCATGTCCTTTACCAGTTCACCATGTCTTATACCAGTTCACCATGTCCTTTACCAGTTCACCATGTCTTATACCAGTTCACCATGTCCTTTACCAGTTCACCATGTCCTTTACCAGTTCACCATGTCCTTTACCAGTTCACCATGTCTTATACCAGCTCACCATGTCCTTTACCAGTTCACCATGTCCTTTACCAGTTCACCATGTCTTATACCAGCTCACCATGTCCTTTACCAGTTCACCATGTCCTTTACCAGTTCACCATGTCTTATACCAGCTCACCATGTCCTTTACCAGTTCACCATGTCCTTTACCAGTTCACCATGTCTTATACCAGTTCACCATGTCCTTTACCAGTTCACCATGTCTTATACCAGCTCACCATGTCCTTTACCAGCTCACCATGTCCTTTACCAGTTCACCATGTCCTTTACCAGTTCACCATGTCTTATACCAGCTCACCATGTCTTACACCAGTTCACCATGTCCTTTACCAGGTCACCATGTCCTTTATCAGTTCACCATGTCCTTTACCAGTTCACCATGTCTTATACCAGCTCACCATGTCTTATACCAGCTCACCATGTCTTATACCAGTTCACCATGTCCTTTACCAGTTCACCATGTCTTATACCAGCTCACCATGTCTTATACCAGCTCACCATGTCTTATACCAGTTCACCATGTCCTTTACCAGCTCACCATGTCCTTTACCAGTTCACCATGTCTTATACCAGCTCACCATGTCTTATACCAGCTCACCATGTCCTTTACCAGTTCACCATGTCTTATACCAGTTCACCATGTCCTTTACCAGTTCACCATGTCTTATACCAGTTCACCATGTCCTTTACCAGTTCACCATGTCTTATACCAGTTTACCATGTCCTTTACCAATTCACCATGTCTTATACCAGTTCACCATGTCCTTTACCAGTTCACCATGTCTTATACCAGTTCACCATGTCTTATACCAGCTCACCATGTCCTTTACCAGTTCACCATGTCTTATACCAGTTCACCATGTCCTTTACCAGTTCACCATGTCTTATACCAGGTCACCATGTCTTATACCAGTTCACCATGTCCTTTACCAGGTCACCATGTCCTTTACCAGTTCACCATGTCTTATACCAGTTCACCATGTCCTTTACCAGCTCACCATGTCCTTTACCAGTTCACCATGTCCTTTACCAGCTCACCATGTCCTTTACCAGTTCACCATGTCCTTTACCAGCTCACCATGTCCTTTACCAGTTCACCATGTCCTTTACCAGCTCACCATGTCCTTTACCAGCTCACCATGTCCTTTACCAGTTCACCATGTCCTTTACCAGCTTACCATGTCCTTTACCAGTTCACCATGTCTTATACCAGTTTACCATGTCCTATACCAGTTCACCATGTCCTTTACCAGTTCACCATGTCCTTTACCAGTTCACCATGTCTTATACCAGTTCACCATGTCTTATACCAGGTCACCATGTCTTATACCAGTTCACCATGTCCTTTACCAGGTCACCATGTCCTTTACCAGTTCACCATGTCCTTTACCAGTTCACCATGTCTTATACTAGTTCACCATGTCTTATACCAGTTCACCATGTCTTATACCAGGTCACCATGTCCTATACCAGTTCACCATGTCCTTTACCAGTTCACCATGTCCTTTACCAGTTCACCATGTCTTATACCAGTTCACCGTGTCCTTTACCAGCTCACCATGTCTTATACCAGGTCACCATGTCTTATACCAGCTCACCATGTCTTATACCAGGTCACCATGTCCTTTACCAGTTCACCATGTCTTATACCAGTTTACCATGTCCTTTACCAGTTTACCATGTCCTTTACCAGTTCACCATGTCTTATACCAGTTCACCATGTCTTATACCAGTTCACCATGTCTTATACCAGCTCACCATGTCTTATACCAGGTCACCATGTCCTTTACCAGTTCACCATGTCTTATACCAGGTCACCATGTCCTTTACCAGTTCACCATGTCTTATACCAGCACACCATGTCTTATACCAGTTCACCATGTCCTTTACCAGTTCACCATGTCTTATACCAGTTTACCATGTCCTTTACCAATTCACCATGTCTTATACCAGTTCACCATGTCCTTTACCAGTTCACCATGTCTTATACCAGTTCACCATGTCTTATACCAGCTCACCATGTCCTTTACCAGTTCACCATGTCTTATACCAGTTCACCATGTCCTTTACCAGTTCACCATGTCTTATACCAGGTCACCATGTCTTATACCAGTTCACCATGTCCTTTACCAGGTCACCATGTCCTTTACCAGTTCACCATGTCTTATACCAGTTCACCATGTCCTTTACCAGCTCACCATGTCCTTTACCAGTTCACCATGTCCTTTACCAGCTCACCATGTCCTTTACCAGTTCACCATGTCCTTTACCAGCTCACCATGTCCTTTACCAGTTCACCATGTCCTTTACCAGCTCACCATGTCCTTTACCAGCTCACCATGTCCTTTACCAGTTCACCATGTCCTTTACCAGCTTACCATGTCCTTTACCAGTTCACCATGTCTTATACCAGTTTACCATGTCCTATACCAGTTCACCATGTCCTTTACCAGTTCACCATGTCCTTTACCAGTTCACCATGTCTTATACCAGTTCACCATGTCTTATACCAGGTCACCATGTCTTATACCAGTTCACCATGTCCTTTACCAGGTCACCATGTCCTTTTACCAGGTCACCATCTCCTTTACAAGTTCACCATGTCTTATACTAGTTCCCCATGTGTTTGACCTGCTCTCAATGTCTTATACCAGGTCACCATGTCCTATACCAGTTCACCATGTCCTTTACCAGTTCACCATGTCCTTTACCAGTTCACCATGTCCTATACCAGTTCACCTTGTCCTTTACCAGCTCACCATGTCTTATACCAGGTCACCATGTCTTATACCAGCTCACCATGTCTTATACCAGGTCACCATGTCCTTTACCAGTTCACCATGTCTTATACCAGTTTACCATGTCCTTTACCAGTTTACCATGTCCTTTACCAGTTCACCATGTCTTATACCAGTTCACCATGTCTTATACCAGTTCACCATGTCTTATACCAGCTCACCATGTCTTATACCAGGTCACCATGTCCTTTACCAGTTCACCATGTCTTATACCAGGTCACCATGTCCTTTACCAGTTCACCATGTCTTATACCAGCACACCATGTCTTATACCAGCTCACCATGTCCTTTACCAGTTCACCATGTCTTATACCAGTTCACCATGTCCTTTACCAGTTCACCATGTCTTATACCAGTTCACCATGTCCTTTACCAGTTCACCATGTCTTATACCAGTTTACCATGTCCTTTACCAATTCACCATGTCTTATACCAGTTCACCATGTCCTTTACCAGTTCACCATGTCTTATACCAGCTCACCATGTCCTTTACCAGTTCACCATGTCTTATACCAGTTCACCATGTCCTTTACCAGTTCACCATGTCTTATACCAGGTCACCATGTCTTATACCAGTTCACCATGTCCTTTACCAGGTCACCATGTCCTTTACCAGTTCACCATGTCTTATACCAGTTCACCATGTCCTTTACCAGCTCACCATGTCCTTTACCAGTTCACCATGTCCTTTACCAGCTCACCATGTCCTTTACCAGTTCACCATGTCCTTTACCAGCTCACCATGTCCTTTACCAGTTCACCATGTCCTTTACCAGCTCACCATGTCCTTTACCAGCTCACCATGTCCTTTACCAGTTCACCATGTCCTTTACCAGCTTACCATGTCCTTTACCAGTTCACCATGTCTTATACCAGTTTACCATGTCCTATACCAGTTCACCATGTCCTTTACCAGTTCACCATGTCCTTTACCAGTTCACCATGTCTTATACCAGTTCACCATGTCTTATACCAGGTCACCATGTCTTATACCAGTTCACCATGTCCTTTACCAGGTCACCATGTCCTTTACCAGTTCACCATGTCCTTTACCAGTTCACCATGTCTTATACTAGTTCACCATGTCTTATACCAGTTCACCATGTCTTATACCAGGTCACCATGTCCTATACCAGTTCACCATGTCCTTTACCAGTTCACCATGTCCTTTACCAGTTCACCATGTCTTATACCAGTTCACCGTGTCCTTTACCAGCTCACCATGTCTTATACCAGGTCACCATGTCTTATACCACCTCACCATGTCTTATACCAGGTCACCATGTCCTTTACCAGTTCACCATGTCTTATACCAGTTTACCATGTCCTTTACCAGTTTACCATGTCCTTTACCAGTTCACCATGTCTTATACCAGTTCACCATGTCTTATACCAGTTCACCATGTCTTATACCAGCTCACCATGTCTTATACCAGGTCATCATGTCCTTTACCAGTTCACCATGTCTTATACCAGGTCACCATGTCCTTTACCAGTTCACCATGTCTTATACCAGTTTACCATGTCCTTTACCAGTTTACCATGTCCTTTACCAGGTCACCATGTCTTATACCAGTTCACCATGTCTTATACCAGTTCACCATGTCTTATACCAGTTCACCATGTCCTTTACCAGCTCACCATGTCTTATACCAGTTCACCATGTCCTTTACCAGCTTTGTCCTGTCTGGCCCTGTCCCTGTTTTTCTTGGTTTTCTGTTTGTCTTGTCATGTCCATGTGCCCTTTGTTGTCTTGTCCCATGTGCTTCGGTTTGTTTTGGTTTTTGGCTCCTCCTGTCTCCGCCCCTTGTCAGTCCCCTCACCTGTCCCTAGTTTGTAGCTCCGCCCCTTCCCAGGTGTTCCTTGTTAGTCTTTGTTGTCTTATACTCCCTGTAGTCACCTGTGCTCTTGCTTGGTGCTTTGTCTCCATGTCTGTGGACTTGGTCTCTGTTGGTTGTTTCTGTTTCCCTGTCCCACAGTGGTGTTTAGTTGTCCCAGTGTTTTTGACTTTTTAAAACTTACACTTGCGTCCTGCCTCCTTGTCCTGTCCCAGCGTAACACTGGACCTGTCTACTCTCATATCGCTGTATAGCGGACGGCTGGTGTGGCTCACACGTTAACAGAACCAATGAACTAATACGCCGTCTACATTAGAGGGATATGAAGTGTCTTGGCTGAGATTAGGAAGGAAGGGGACAGAGGAGGATAAGGTGCAGCAGGTCTGAGGAAAAGAACTCTGAAATATGATTGCAATGTTGGAAAAAAGGGCAGAGAGAGAAATGGAAGAGGGGAGGGAAGAAGAAAAGCTGTAGGTCAAAAATGAAAATGTCACTCAACTTATTGAAAGAATAAAGAAGGAAAGGATATAAAACAATAAAAAATAAACAATAACCTGAACATCCGGAAGACCTAGAGTCAGGTCCTCCTCTCACACACATTCCCACAGCCTCACTGCAAAGTCCTACCAGGATATAAATACACACACTCAAAGAACGAGCAGTGGTGTCCTCCATGGGTCATCCTGTTAGTGCAGCACCATCGGCAGACGGCTGCACCACGCAGGACTACATGCACACAGACCGTTACCACGACTGTCCTTAACACCACGTCACCGTCACCAAAGACTGCAGTGGTGTCGTACCAGACTGTCATGGAGCGACTCAGAATGGCAGCGGGTCATCTTCAGTGACGAGTCCCGCTTTAGTCTTGGTGGAGACGCCCAACGAACCCGTGTGTGGAGGCACCGTGGTCAGCACCAAGATGGACGATTTGTCGTCACACGTCCAGAAGGCCTGGTGTCCCTCCACCTCCACCCCTACCGCACCATCTGCAGGAACTGTGTGAGGATGTTCAAGCTGCATGGGATGGATTATCACAGGACTCCATCAGGAACCTCTACAGCTCCATACCGAGACGTCTGGTGTGTTGGGTTAGCGAATACAGCGGCCCGACGCCATACTGAGAGACAGACTTCTGTATGTGTAGCTCAATAAATATTGATCATATCAGTCTAAATTTATCATCAGTTATTGATCCTGGTCACCTTTATCTTCCTTAAGTATATTAAGTGCTGTTCAAATAAAACAAGTATCTCCAAAATGGCAGCTTTACAGGAGAGGCCAAAATTCAGCTTTAGGTTTAATGCAAGTCAATGGAACCAGACGTCTTTCCAAGCAATTTGGACCGGTTTCTATCAGCCCATTCACCATGCAGTCTCTACACGAGTAAACAGCAGCTGCTGTGTTCTAATGATGTATAGAAGTTAAAATCAACAAAAAAATTCAGACCCCTTTTTTTCACGGCAGTGATATTTACACATCCCATGCTTTTCCTCTGAAGTGAAATAGTTCAAATTATCTCCCTATGACGAAAGTAAGAAAATTACATCTCTGGGGCATTAGCAGCGGCTAATAGACACATCCAAATGAAATGTTTAAGGAAATGAAATCGTTTAGTTGTAAGCGACAAACAGCGAGAGCTGATCCCCTGACAGGTAAAGAGGGACGAAACAAAGACAGACAATTTAATCGAATTCAGCAGGAAGTCAAAATTAATCTCAGGCGGAGTCGCTCTCTGGACAGCAGTCATTATCTGGAAAATGTTTGCATCACGGAACTCGAGGGAGATCATTTATCAGTAAAGGCTCGAGCAGTAAACAGAGTCAGAGTCTTTCTGGAGACAAGAGACAGACCTTCAAACACGGGCCAGCAGACGTACTCAGGGGGACCCAGAGCGGGTTTGGTGTGAGGTGTGTACAGAGTGAGTGAGAGCGGGTTTGGTGTGAGGTGTGTACAGAGTGAGGGAGAGAGGGTTTGGTGTGAGGTGTGTACAGAGCGAGTGAGGGCGGGTTTGGTGTGAGGTGTGTACAGAGTGAGGGAGAGCGGGTTTGGTGTGAGGTGTGTACAGAGTGAGGGAGAGAGGGTTTGGTGTGTACAGAGTGAGGGAGAGAGGGTTTGGTGTGAGGTGTGTACAGAGTGAGTGAGAGAGGGTTTGGTGTGAGGTGTGTACAGAGTGAGTGAGAGAGGGTTTGGTGTGAGGTGTGTACAGAGTGAGGGAGAGAGGGTTTGGTGTGAGGTGTGTACAGAGTGAGGGAGAGAGGGTTTGGTGTGAGGTGTGTACAGAGTGAGTGAGAGAGGGTTTGGTGTGAGGTGTGTACAGAGTGAGTGAGAGGGTTTGGTGTGTACAGAGTGAGGGAGAGAGGGTTTGGTGTGAGGTGTGTACAGAGTGAGTGAGAGAGGGTTTGGTGTGAGGTGTGTACAGAGCGAGGGAGAGAGGGTTTGGTGTGAGGTGTGTACAGAGTGAGGGAGAGAGGGTTTGGTGTGAGGTGTGTACAGAGCGAGGGAGAGAGGGTTTGGTGTGAGGTGTGTACAGAGTGAGGGAGAGAGGGTTTGGTGTGAGGTGTGTACAGAGTGAGGAAGAGAGGGTTTGGTGTGAGGTGTGTACAGAGTGAGGGAGAGAGGGTTTGGTGTGAGGTGTGTACAGAGTGAGGGAGAGAGGGTTTGGTGTGAGGTGTGTACAGAGTGAGTGAGAGAGGGTTTGGTGTGAGGTGTGTACAGAGTGAGTGAGAGGGTTTGGTGTGAGGTGTGTACAGAGTGAGTGAGAGAGGGTTTGGTGTGAGGTGTGTACAGAGTGAGGGAGAGAGGGTTTGGTGTGAGGTGTGTACAGAGTGAGGGAGAGAGGGTTTGGTGTGAGGTGTGTACAGAGTGAGGGGGGGTTTGGTGTGAGGTGTGTACAGAGCGAGGGAGAGAGGGTTTGGTGTGAGGAGTGTACAGAGTGAGCGAGTGCGGGTTTGGTGTGAGGAGTGTACAGAGTGAGCGAGTGCGGGTTTGGTGTGAGGTGAGAGTGAGACCTCCCTCAGGTTAGGAAGCCGTGCCTGTCTCCTGATAGGCCTGTCTGGGAAGCCGGGAAGAGGGAGAATTAAGAGGATGCAAGTCCTGGGAATTTGATCTGGATTTCAAAGCTGACAGATGTCAAAGAAGCGTCTTGCATCTCTGTGATTGGAGGCGACGGTTGAAGGCTCGCTGAGTTAGGAGCTATTAAAAATATGTAGATGTGACAGGAGGCCTCGCGAGGAAGGCTGGGTCAGGAATCCTCGGCTGGTTAGTTAGTCAGAGCCATAAATAAATGAGCTCATTAAAGAGCCAAAGAGGCAAACTGACATGGAAGTTAAAGGGACCGTCTTTTGGAAACCCTCAACATTCCGTTTTTTGGGAAGTGAAAGAGTTTAAAGAGGATGTAAACATGGCTGACGTTTCCAAAAAGCTCCTTACCGGCTCCGAGCGGAAACGCGCTGCAGTGATGGCCTACTGTCGGGCTGCTGTAGGTGTGATGTCACCAAAACCAACACGTTTCCGTTCAAAGCACACAGTGCTGTAGGCCAATGCTCTTTTACTGAACATGGCAGCGGGGAGAGCCCAGGATGCCCAGGAGGCTCCCCCGTCCCAACTCCTACTTAATGCCTTCCTCAATGTTGGACACACCTACCAAACCATTCCACTCAAATCAGGCCATGCTGCTACGGTGCAGCCAGTTCCACACTGAAGGCCATCCAAGCATCCTCACGGTTGCCTCTTTTGCCACACACTGCTTGACTCTGCAGCAGCTCCTCGGCAGGGCCCATTCGCCTTCACTCCGTGTCCTTGTATTTGCGTTAGAGACATTGGCCTCGAGTTTGCCATTGGGCGATTCCACCTCTGACACCACTATGACGTCTTGGCAAAGACGGAGATGTGGGAATCATAGCAAATGCTCTTTTTTATGGAACATGGCGGAAGGCTAGAACAAAGACTGGCCAGGAGGCACCCTGGTCCTGTTGGACACACCTACCAAACCATCGCCACCATGGAGCCCTACTGCCATCCAAGCATCCTCACTGTTTCCTCTTTCGCCGTCCTCTGCTGGACCCTGCAGCGCCTCCTCGACGTGTCTTGTTCTTCTTTACTGCTTGTCTTTGTATTTGTGGTAGAGACATTGTCCTCGAGTTTGCCGGGGGAGCGATCCCACTTCTGACACCAATGTAACATTGTGTCAAAGATGGAGATATGGAAATCATATCAAATGCTCTTTTATGGAACATGGCAGCAGGGTACAATCGAGAACACCCAGTAGGCACCCCCGTCCCAACTCATGGTAGGACATACCTACCAAACCATCGCCACCACAGTGCTCCGCTGCCAGTTTTGCACAGAATGCCATCCAAGCATACCTACTGTTGCCTTCTTCACCATCCTCTGCTGGACGCTGCAGCAGCTCCTCGGCAGGGCTTGTTCGTCTTCACTCCATGTCTTTGCATTTGTGGTAGAGCCACTGTCCTCGAGCTCTTTTATTAAATATGGCGGCAGGGTAGAACCCAGAACACCCTGGAGGCACCCTACTGCTCCATGCTGCCCTCTGCTGGACCGTCTTCAAGTTTACTGGGGGACAAACCCCTTTCTGACACCAACGTGACGTCTTGGCAAAGGAGATTTGTATGCTCAGGGGTATGTAAACATTTTGGCATCTGCCTATTCAGCCCACCTTAATTTAGCTCCGCCCATTCACACTGATGTTACAAGGACTGTTTGGGCTGCTTGAACGGAGCTCATTTACATACACCAGTCTTAAAGGCACAGTAACCAAACTGCCCAGCTTAGTTCCAGATGATATAGAAATATATCCAAATCTCCAAATACGAGGAAAACCCGGAATACCGGCCCTTTAAACTGATGTCTACCTAACCCCACCCTCTCTCCCTCCCTCTCTCCATCCCTCTCTCCCTCCGGCTCCATTACTTTATTAATAGAGTGTCTCTCTCGTGAGCTGTCAGATTAGGTCCAGTCAACCTGACAGTGCCGTGGATGATTCCAGACGGTCCTAATTCCACTGTGAAAAGCAGCCAATCAGACAGCAGCACCTCTGCGGACTTGCAAACGGATGACAGCGATGACCACCAGCCTACATGCCTGTGAGCGAAAGAAAGGGGACTCTGAGGGCAGGAAGATGGAGGATAAAGGATGAAGGATAAGGTCAAAGATGACTGAAATCTCGGAATTGTGTCAAACAGCTGAAAATGAATCATTTCCCTCCATTATGAAGTACACTGGCTGACCTGTTAGGATTGTTGACCTCAGGCTGAGTTCAGATATTTACTGTGTGTTTGGACTCCACGATTAACAGGTCACAAAGTGGGACAGCGATATTAGCACATCATATAAATCGATTTACACCATACGTTTGAATCCCAATGATGTTTCAACTTACTGGCCTGCTAATAAGCTCCCCAGACAAACATGAGTCCCTTGTGTGTTTACGGTGGTAGTACCTTCAGGCTCCAGCAGATGGCGCTGCTGTACGAGGATGTCGGGGCTATAAATCCCTGTGGGGTGTGAGTGACGGGATCCATAGATTGGGAAGAGGTGCTACAGTCCAGGGAATGTCTCGTTCCATGTGTGGAGATGTTAATGATTGGCTAAAAGGAGGGACTGCATGTGGGCGTGGCCAAAGACCATAGTGTGAAGGAAGTAGCTGAATCTGCAGGTGTATGGAAGCGTACGGTCATACGGGTCTACCAGCAGTGGATACTATCCCAGCCTACAGGGAATTCTCCTCGGAATTGGGCCAGGGAAGACCAAATCTGGACCAACTGACCAATCCTCTGATGTGAGAGTGTCTGAACACTGATGTGGCTACATCCAGAAACTGGTCCAGTCCCGGCTGTTGTTGGTGGAGGAGCTATCAGGTGTGTTCAGTCACAGGGGACTCGTTTTTACGCCGTGTAAGTTAATACTGTGTATAAACATAATGACTCATGTGACAGGTAGCACAGAAACTAGCATAACACGGAAACCAGGGAGCGTATAAAGTGGTGCAGTGCAATAATAGACCCCACAGGGCTTAACCGATACCCCAGCATGTGCGGTCATTTCGGAAGGCTGGAGCTTGTTCCCGGTTGGGGAGCTTTTTAACTGTGCTAGGAGGCTTTCAGAAAAGCTTTTATGCTAGCGCTATTCGAGATGCCCTTTTCAAGCCTTCATCTTTCCCTCCAGCCTCTCAGCTTTTCTCGGATTGTTTTGATTTGCCTTTTTTTTTTGGTTGTATTTTTCTTGGTTTTTTTTTTCCTTAATCAAATCGATTCCTGTAATGTGCCTCTCTCAAGGGCAGTGCACCTGTGCCTGTAAGTGGGTCTCAGAAACAGGCGCCTCTTGGTCAGCGGCCCATTCTGCTAAATGACTTCTCAATTCAGCTTAATTTAGTTTCGACTCAGCGTACGTCCCGCTCATCGTTCATCACCGCAGGTCCTTATCAAAGGGCTCAGGCCTGATCATCACTGCCTGCTGCTCTGGCACTGACTGTGAGGAACGAGGTCTGGTTTTACTGCAGCGTCGTAACCTCACAACAGCACGACTTCATCAGTTTGCACCCACGGGCCACTTCATTAGGGATACTCCTTCAGTCTACAGTCAGTGTCCGCTTTACCAGCCCCACCGAACATACAGGACACCAGTACATCTGTTTCTCTGTGTACTGTATTACCCTGTTCTTCAATGGTCAGGACCCCCACAGAGCAGGTATGATGTGGGTGGTGGATCATTCTCAGCGCTGCAGTGACACTGACGTGGTGGTGGGGTGTTAGTGTGTGTGGTGCTGGTGTGAGTGGATCAGACACAGCAGTGCAGCTGGACACCTCAGTGTTACTGCAGGACTGAGAACCATCCACCAACCAGAACTATCCAGCCAACAGCGTCCTGTGGGGCAGCGTCCTGTGGGGCAGCGTCCTGTGGGGCAGCATCCTGTGGGGCAGCGTCCTGTGTCCACTGCTGAAGGACTAGAGGATGACCAACGCTGCACTATGCAGCAGCAGATGAGCTATCGTCTCTGACTGTCCATCTACAAGGTGGACCAGCAAGGTAGGAGTGTCTAATAGAGTGGACAGTGAGTGGACACAGTGTCTAAACACTCCAGCAGCACTGCTGTGTCTGATCCACTCACACCAGCACCACACACACTAACACACCTCCACCACGTCAGTGTCACTGCAGTGCTGAGAATGATCCACCACCCACATCATACCTGCTCTGTTTTGTTTGCTGTCTTTCCGCCATGTTCGCTAACCCAACACGCCAGACGTCTCGGTATGGAGCTGTAGAGGTTCCCAATGGAGTCCTGTGATAATCCATCCCATGCAGCTTGAATATCCTCACACAGTTCCTGCAGATGGTGCGGTAGGGGTGGAGGTGGAGGGACACCAGGTCTTCTGGACGTGTGACAACAAACCGTTCATCTCGGTGCTGACCACGGTGCCTCCACACACGGATTCGTTGGGCGTCTCCACCAAGACTAAAGCGGGACTCGTCACTGAAGATGACCCGCTGCCATTCTGAGTCACTCCATGACAGTCTGGTACGACACCACTGCAGTCTTTGGTGACGGAGACGTGGTGTTAAGGACAGTCGTGGTAACGGTCTGTGTGCAGGTAGTCCTGCGTGGTGCAGCCGTCTGCCGATGGTGCTGCACTAACAGGAGGACTCATGGAGGACACCACTGCTCGCTGGAGGTCTGTAGTGGTGGCTGTTGGGTCAGTCAGGTACAGGGATAAGACCCGCCCATGCTTACGTCATGTGTGCGGCCGAGTGTAAACTTGAATAGTTAGCATATCTCACCATGTCTAACCTACACACCCAGCTTCACTTGGGTGGGTTGATTCCTCCTGGGTCCAGCTGAAAACTCGGTCCGGTATACACAGATTGACACCGGTGTGGCTGTGAAAGGAACGTGTCCCTGTCCCTCTGAGGGATGAAAACGGTGGCACATCATGTTGCTTTGGTGTCTTCAGTATGCGTTTGAGCCCTAATCTGCACTCCACATCAGTCAGGGAGCTCCACATAAGCCTGGCACTGCTGCTGCGGCTGTGCTGCGGCTGTCACGGCAAAATGAACTTGTCCTGTCATTCTGTCTGCCAGCAGGGCCGAAGAATATCATCATCATCATTCCGACCCAGCAACGAGTTATGTTTTCCATGGCAGCGGGGATTTTTTTTCCCTCTCGCTCTTTTTCACGCTGTCTCAGTAGAGACTTCCAGACGATTGATGAAAAGGCTTGGCTTTCTTATTCCCCCCCTTTCCATAGATGATATAAAAATCACCAAGGCTCGGTGCGGTGTACGCACCGCCGTCTCAGAGAAGACAAGGTTACCGTTCTTTCGATCTCATGCGTCTTTCTTCTGCGGGGAGCATTCATAAAACATCTAAGTGGACAGCTCCGGTTCTGGATTAGTTTTGATTTTATCCTCTAGTGTGCTGTTAGGATGCGTTTAGAGAGGGAGCAGCCTGATCCTCGACAGATATCACAGAAAGACAAATATCGTGGCGGTGATGGACTACACAGTCAGGGAATAAAGCCAGACAATGGAAGGTGTTTGAAATGACTGGGGAAGTGAAGACTAGGCTCCGTAAGCCTTAATCATAATCTCTTTTCAAGAACTTTGATTTAATTCATGTCTGTGTTTTGGATGGCAGCATGTCAGCAGCATGGTGGTAACATCAACGCCTTAAATAAACACTCCTATACGCTAGAACAGGAGATATCAGCCCATAAAGACCCTCAATAAACGCTCCTATATGCTAGAACAGGAGATATCAGTCCATAAACGCCCTCAATAAACACTCCTATATGCTAGAACAGGAGATATCAGTCCATACATACCCTCAATTAACACTCCTATACGCTAGAACAGGAGATATCAGTCCATAATCGCCCTCAATAAGCACTCCTATACGCTAGAACAGGAGATATCAGTCCATACACACCCTCAATTAACACTCCTATACGCTAGAACAGGAGATATCAGTCCATAAACACCCTCAATAAACACTCCTATACGCTAGAACAGGAGATATCAGTCTATACACGCCCTCAATAAACACTCCTATACGCTAGAACAGGAGATATCAGCCCATAAACACTCTCAATAAACGCTCCTATACGCTAGAACAGGAGATATCAGTCCATAATCGCCCTCAATAAACACTCCTATACGCTAGAACAGGAGATATCAGTCCATAAACGCCCTCAATAAACGCTCCTATACGCTAGAACAGGAGATATCAGTCCATACACACCCTCAATAAACGCTCCTATACGCTAGAACAGGAGATATCAGTCCATAAACACCCTCAATAAACGCTCCTATACGCTAGAACAGGAGATATCAGTCCATAAACACCCTCAAAAAAGACTCCTATACACTAGAACAGGAGATATCAGTCGATACACACCCTCAATAAACACTCCTATACGCTAGAACAGGAGATATCAGTCCATACACACCCTCAATAAACACTCCTATACGCTAGAACAGGAGATATCAGTCCATAAACGCCCTCAATAAACACTCCTATACGCTAGAACAGGAGATATCAGTCCATAAACACTCTCAATAAACGCTCCTATACGCTAGAACAGGAGATATCAGTCCATAATCGCCCTCAATAAACACTCCTATATGCTAGAACAGGAGATATCAGTCCATACACACCCTCAATAAACACTCCTATACGCTAGAACAGGAGATATCAGTCCATAAACGCCCTCAATAAACGCTCCTATACGCTAGAACAGGAGATATCAGTCCATACACGCCCTCAATAAACACTCCTATACGCTAGAACAGGAGATATCAGTCCATACACGCCCTCGATAGACCCTCCCGTTGTGGTAGTCTAATGAGGGAAGGACACGGTCCACACTGAAACTGATGCTGGCTGTAATTGGGTTTGTCTGGTCCGGACGCAGCGTAGCTCATATACCTTTCCTGCTCTCCATCCAGTGAAGTACAGCTCCGTCCAGCTGCATAAAGCCAGGCTAGGTGAGAGAATGGCCAGGCAGTGGCCTCGCTGGGTGACGTACGTGGGTCTGCGGGGTCTACAGAAGGTCCAGTTCTGAGGAGAAGGAGAGGACATCGTGGATAATTGAGTTTCAGCCTCTTCAGAGAGAGATCCCTGTACATGGTACGTGGTACACAGAGACGAACGTCTCCTTTCATGGCCTATAATTGAATTTCCACAAGCAAACAATCTACGTTCATGACCTTTATCTCATGTGGCTTCGACTCGGAGAGGCGGTGACTTACAGGCCTTGGTTAGAGTCACAGGTCAGATCCCTACATGAAGGCTACCTGGAGATACCGTCCTCCGAGACGTTCCTGCCATTCAGTTCCCGTTTACAGACTCGTACGGTAAAGAGACGGTGAACTGTAGCTCCTTTCAGGTGGGAGACACAGAACTGACATAACGTGACCCTCCAACACTCTTATTCCTCTTTCAGATATGAATCCTGCATTCCCAAAGGAGGACGGGAAAACGGGACAATTCCGAAATCCATTCCCTTCCCAAGGATCCCAACGGTCAGCGGTACATGGTGGATGTTCATCTTTAAACCAGGCTGAAGGTGTTTCCAATAAAGTGGCCAGTAAGTGGAAACACAAAGGGGGTGTTTCCAATAAAGTGGCCAGTGAGTGGGAACACAAAGAGGGTGTTTCCAATAAAGTGGCCAGTGAGTGGAAACACAAAGGGGGTGTTTCCAATAAAGTGGCCAGTGAGTGGGAACACAAAGGGGGTGTTTCTGATAAAGTGGCCAGTGAGTGGAAACACAAAGAGGGTGTTTCCAATAAAGTGGCCAGTGAGTGGGAACACCAAGAGGGTGTTTCCGATAAAGTGGCCAGTGAGTGGAAACACCAAGAGGGTGTTTCCGATAAAGTGGCCAGTGAGTGGAAACACCAAGAGGGTGTTTCTGATAAAGTGGCCAGTGAGTGGAAACACCAAGAGGGTGTTTCTAATAAAGTGGCCAGTGAGTGGAAACACCAAGAGGGTGTTTCCAATAAAGTGGCCAGTGAGTGGAAACACCAAGAGGGTGTTTCCAATAAAGTGGCCAGTGAGTGGAAACACAAAGGGGGTGTTTCTAATAAAGTGGCCAGTGAGAGGATGTTCAATGTAGGTGTTTCCAATAAAGTGGCCAGTGAGTGGAAACACAAAGGGGGTGTTTCTAATAAAGTGGCCAGTGAGTGCAAAAACATATAGAGGGTGTTTCCAATAAAGTGGCCAGCGAGTGGAAGCACAAAGAGGGTGTTTCCAATAAAGTGGCCAGTGAGTGAAAACACAAAGGGGGTGTTTCTGATAAAGTGGCCAGTGAGTGGAGGTAGAAGGTGGGCGTTTCCAGTAATAATAAACGGGCCAGTGGGTGGAGGTGCAGGGTGGGTGTTTCTGGTTGTGAGTGGCAGTAGAAGGTGTTTGTAATTAAGGAGTAATGATTTACACGGGGAAGCAGAAGCATGTCATGATGAGAAATACGTATTAATTAATTTAGCGGTGTGGTAAGTGATTTAAACGCACGCACCCTGGAGAAATATACAAGCCTGATCATTCAAAACATACGAGCGAGCTGGAATTACAGTACGGAGGCGGGTTAGTGCACCCTCGGCTGTGCTGTTGCTGCTTTCCATGACTGGAATCTTAAGTGTGTAATTATGTGCAGCGTTTATTTAATACGCTCTCGGTGGGGGTTCATTACTTTGCTGGCATTGTTAGACAGGTCTATTGAACTTACAGATTTAACCCCTGAAAATGTTAAATACGCCAGGCGTGTTGGGGTCCGCCATACCAGGCGCCTCGCCTTTTTTGATGGGAAATTGACTTTTTTCTTTGTCTAAAAAAATCGAAGGCATTAAAATACCCGTATTAAACGTGTTGTTTGGCATTCAGGGAATAATCACCGCCCTTGTGCAATTTCTGACTACACGTGATAATCAAACCTGCCCCAAAGAAAGGCTGAGGGTTTCCATAGAGATCCATTATCAAACCATTTAGACACATTAAAACGCCAAAAAGGGACAAACAGCGCCGGCTTTTGTACAATTTGCCGCGTTCCTGTAATGAGAAAGACCTTTTGCGGAGTGACTGAAAGCACTTAGAGGAAAATTACTTGGTTATTTAAGGTGAACAAAAGAGAGAAGAAAGAGAGAAGGAGAACGGAGGGGGAAAAAAACAAAACCGAGGCACTTAAAATCAGAGACCGAAAAGACATGGGGTCCACTGGGATCCCTTTCAGATCCATACATGGCTGGGGCTGGATGAAAGGGGTTTGTGGTATGTGATACAGTGCACTCTCTCTCTCTCTCTCTCTCTCTCTCTCTCTCTCTCTCTCTTTTTTTCGTTTTTTATGATTTTTTTTCACGCCCATTGTAATATCAGTGAAACGGCCTCCCAACCGCCCAATCGATATAAGCTCTCACTTCAAGAGTGCCGAGGAGCGCTGGAGTCTCCAAGGCGTGATTTTCAACACTAGCAACAAGCAATAGTGTCTTTGTGCTCGGCTAGATGACCTCAAAAGTGTTTGGTTTGGAGTGAATGTGTTATTTATCCAGGCTTTATACCGAGTTCCCCTCCGCCAAAAAAAGATCAGAGCTCCACGCAGACATGCGCCGAATGCGAACGCTCACTTTAACAACGCCGGCCTGCTCACATCAAAGTTCACCATTCAAGTCAAGTCAATTCAAATGCAGGCATGTCATGCTGTGATGTGAAATCAATGCTGTTGGCGTCAATCCGTCTCCAGCCTGATTGGGAAAACAAGAAGCCCAAGTTCTGGGAGATTTAAAATTTTGATGAACGTACAATTTAACGCCGTTGATCTCCTCACATCAAAGTTCACCGGCGGAGTCGGTGGGAATAGTGTCAGACGTCCACGCGCTGTCTCGAGGAATTGTGTTGCAAAATATTAGCGCCGAAGTTCTCTGCGATTTTAATTTCATGCTGGGAATCAAAGTTGCTCAGGTCAGTCTGTAGAAATGTGTTTGATGGTGAACTGTTGACAGCACTGGCTCAATTTTTGACCTTCAAAGTTGAATTTTTCAAATTTACATTTGGATGAAAATTGAATTTGAGGGTGCTAATCCATTAAACGTTCACAGTTTAGTTAGCTCAGTTCAGTTCTAGCCAGTTTTCTATATTCTGTGATAGGAAATCAAAGAAATCAAGTTTCATGTCTTTCAAAAATCACTGATTGCAAAATATTAATATCACAAATTTTTTGTATAGCATCAAAATCCCAATTCACAGTTCAATACCACTCTAATGACGTCGTCTCGGTCCACATCAGTCTATAGAAATTGAGTTTGATGCCAAACCAGTACCAGCATTGTCTCAATTTAAGGTTTAGAGTTTAGTCATTCGAAATCAAATTTCATGTATTTTAAAAATTATTGCAAAATTTTACCATTACAATTTTTTGGTGATTTAAATTTTCCCATTTTTTTTATCCCAATTCACAATTCAATACCTTCCTGATGACATCATCTCGGTTCACATCAGTCTTTAGAAATTGAAGTTTACGTTGAACTATTATTAATAATTGTTGACCTCGGAATTTGAATAAATTAATCAAATTTACGTTTTGATAAAGAAATTTCTATAGAATTTGAATTTGACGCCAAACCATTATCAACTTTGTCTCAATTTAAGGTCTAGAGTTTAGTCAGTTCTTTCAGTCTTTCATAATAAGACATTTAATTTTTCATAATTAAGCCATTTTCCCTCCCTGGGGTCATGTGACTCGTTAGTGTCCCAAGGTCTCAGGTGTGACTGGGGAGCAGGTGTGTTAAATTTGGTGTCCTCGCTCTCACACTCTCACACACTGCTCACTGGAAGTCCAACACGGCACCTGGTAAAGAACTCTCTGAGGATCTGAATACCGAAGTGCTGCTCTACATAAAGATGTTCTAGGCGATAAGAAGAACCCACACCCTGAAACGGAGTAGTAGCTAGTACAGGGAACGTTAGCTACTAGCATTAGCTCCAGTAACTAGCATAGCTAACCAAAAAGTATGAGGGCGGAGCTTATTTACACAGAGGCTCATTTTATTTAGTCTGTTCCCACATGGTGCTTCTGAGTGGTGTCCCGCTGTAAACCAGCCAATCAGAGGAGAGCTCATCTAAATATTCATAAGGGGCGCATGTAAAAAGGAGAAACCGCTTATTTAATTCTAGAACCAGATCATAGGAGGGATTGTAGAACCACTTCTGGTCACATGACTTTTATGTAGAACATCAGCGTGTTGAGTAAATGCATATGGCACCATTAAAGGCCAAGTAGAGCCGGCTAGACATACGCTAGGTATGCTGGTCAGGTGGAGGGTGGCATCTGGGGTGGCCAGTCCGATTGCAGATGCATCCGGTGGCATGCAGGCCTGAATCCCTCCATCAAACAAAGGGAAAAGGAGGAGAAGAGGCAGAGCTCCACTGGAGCGCAGTCTAATAATAGGGCGGACACACCCAACACGACAACATGGTGAAATATTCAGAAGCTCCGGCTTTAAACACGTCCCTGAAATAAGCGACTCTGACACGCCTCATCATTTATTAGCCGCACGTCGGCAGGATGAAGTGATACCTTGTGAAGGAACAGGACGCGCTCCGGTCGGAGTGATACATAAATAAACAGAGGAGAAAGTAAAAACAGGAGAGCTGTCCGCAGAGCTTCCTCCCTGATTCTGAGTGAAACGGAGGAACAGTAAACACACTGCCAGGCTCAGTCATCTCCCATCCGCTCAGTCCACATTACCCTAATCCCCAACACAGCCGCGCTAATGCTCCTCTCACTCACACCACCGCACACAGAACCCGGGGGAGAAGGGGGCCGGGGGAGGACGAGGGGCAGAGAACAAGAGACAGAAACAGAGCAAAAGAAGAGAGAGAGAGAGAAAGATAAAAAAGAGGAAGAAGAGAGAAGGAGGGAGAGATAGAGAGAGCAAAAGAGGAGAGAGAGAAGGAGGGAGAGAGAGAGAGCAAAAGAGGAGGGAGAAAAGGAGGGATAAAGAGGAGAGAGAGAGAGATAAAGAGAGAGAGAGAGAAGGAGTGGGAGAGAAGAAAGAGGAGAGAGAGAAAGAAAGATAAGAGAGAAGGAGTGGGAGAGAAGTAAGAGGAGAGAGAGAGAGAGAAAGAAAGATAAGAGAGAAGGAGAAAGAGAGAGAGAGCAAAAGAGGAGAGCGAAAAGGAGAGATAAAGAGAAGAGAGAAATAAAGAGTGAGAGATGGAGTGTGAGAGAAGAAAGAGAGAAGAGAGAGAGAGAGAGAGATAAAAAAAGAGAGAAGGAGTGGGAGAGAAGAAAGAGGAGAGAGAGAGAGATATAAAGAGAAAGAGAAGGAGTGGGAGAGAAGAAATAGGAGAGAGCAAAAGAAGAAGGGAGAAGGGGGAGAGAGAGCAAAGGAGGGATAAAGAGGGTAAAGAGAGAGAGAGCAAAAGAGGGGAGAGAAAAGGAGGGATAAAGAGGAGAGAGAGAAAGAAAGAAAGATAGAAGAAATAGCAGGAGAGCAAGATATGAGAGACAGCACATGATAGAGATAGAAAGAAAGGAGAGTAAGAGAAAAGGAAGAGAGAGGGCATTAAAAGAAAAAGATGGAGAAAGCGAAAGAAGAGAGAACCCCTACGTTCTAGACACAATTAAAATCTACATGATCTGAAGGTTCTTTCATGGGCTCTCCACACTCTCTCCACACACACCTCTCGGGCTGGTGCACCAGTGCACAGAGCAAGCCCCATAAAGACACGGAGGAGCGAGGTGTGGGTGGAGGAACTGGACTGGGCTGCACAGAGTCCTGACCTCCACCCGATAGAACACCTTTGGGATGGATTAGAGTGGAGACTGAGAGCCAGGCCTTCTCGTCCAACATCAGTGTCTGACCTCACACATGCGCTTCTGGAAGAATGGTCAGGAATTCCCATAACCACATTCCTAACCCTTGGGGTTTGTAAAAAGCCCTCCGAGCTGGTTCTAAGTCCTCATCTAAAACCAGTTTGGCAAACGGTGGTCCCACTCAAAAAGTAGCCCAGTGTCTCCAGTACCCAACCCTCACCCCCACTGAAGTCGGTCAGTTTTGGGAAAACATCCTCACCCACACAGGCAACCTTGACCACGGTGCCGACTTCCATTCATGGAGCAGCGGTGCTACAAAGCGTCCAGAGCTAGCTGTTCAGCCACAGGGTCCACCTTGTCCAGGTCAGGGCCTGGAAGGTCTACCAGGTTCCTCACAGTCCTGTCCGTGGACGGGTTACCCCTTCTCGTCACATCCAAGCATGACCCTCTTAGCAGTGGCTCCCTCGGGAGCCGGAGCAGGCAGCTTGTGTTCTCCTGCTGGTCCATGATAAAAGGGTGGCAGGTTCTGTAATGACAGAACAGCAGGTCCATGTCCAGGTCACATGTCCAGGTTAAGCAGAGCGCAGGCTAGCGGTCTCCATCCCAGGTTGTCTGGCCCAGCGAGAAGCCTCTGTAACTGGGGATGGAAGGCCGTAACTCTGCCTGCCAGGTGAATCAGGCCCTGTCCTCTTTTATCCTCGGGCAGGAAGAGCGCACTCTGTGGAATCCGGTGTAGCTTGTTCCTGAAGACACTGAGCGGAGAAGCTTGGATGTTAGACAGTAGACCGGGGGACACTACTACTCTTACACATTCTGTTTACCTGTAGGGCAGGTAAGGCAGCAACCGAGTCTGTCTGTTAAGGTGGCCTTTGACCTTTTCAAGGAGCCCTTGCCAGTATTTTCTCCACTACCACCTTTAACTTTCCAGGTGAAGCCCAAAGGCTGCTAGAACCTTCCAAAGATGGTTCATGTTCAACCCTGTCAAACCCTGTCCTGGTCCAGAGAACCCAAACCAGTATCTAAACCCAGTCCTGAGACGTCCAAATATCACAAGTTAGCATCATGTTATCAAACGCTGACCTGTTGTAGGACGCAGTAGGTATGGTCAGAACGGACGCTCCACCCATGACCTCCTTCCGCCTGAGTGCCAGTGCCACGGCGAGCAGCTTGTCGTCAAGGCAGAGCACTGAGACTGGCCTCCAGGTTTTTTGAGACAGCAGCGTCAGACCTGCCTACCTGCAGCTGGACAACAGCCTTCCCTCTGACAGCACCCGCCGACCACCGGCCAGAGGAACTTACAGAACTGGATACCCATCGATACCTGGCCTCTTTCCCTGCTCTACGCTCCGTAAAGCACCGCTCGGCTCTGCCAGGGAAAGTGGCCTTTCAAGGCCCATGGCAGAATCGTCTGTATGTGGTAGCAGACCCTCCAGGAAGGCCCTCTCCTGCTCAGGCTGCTCTCTGTACTCAGTCCTATAGAGTTCAATTTAAAACTGAACTGCTCGCCGGCGAATCCCAGCAGGGTCTGCCAGTAGTTCGCCAGCAGCAGACCGCAGGGCATGCATGCGCCTACTTTGACCACTCTTTCATTCAAGGCTGAAGAAGAACTTGGATGAAGTGTCTGTGCCACTGTCTGGTGCTGCGACCGAATCAGAGCTCCTAGCGCTTTAACACCGATCAGGTCTGCAGCGTTTCAGTCCTGAGAGCCTCCATATGGCCTCCATATGGCCTCGATATGACCTCCATATGGCCTCCATATGGCCTCGATATGGCCTCGATATGACCTCCATATGGCCTCGATATGACCTCCATACGACCTCCATATGGCCTCGATATGACCTCCATATGACCTCAATATGACCTCCATATGGCCTCGATATTGCCTCGATATGACCTCCATATGGCCTCGATATGACCTCCATATGGTCTCAATATGACCTCCATATGGCCTCCATATGACCTCCATATGGTCTCAATATGACCTCCATATGACCTCCATATAACCTCGATATGACCTCCATATGGCCTCGATATGACCTCCATATGGCCTTGATATGGTTTCAATATGACCTCGATATGACCTCCATATGGCCTCGATATGACCTCCATATGGCCTTGATATGGTTTCCACATGACCTCGATATGGCCTCCATATGGCATCGACATGACCTCCATATGGTCTCAATATGACCTCCATATGGTCTCAATATGACCTCCATATGGTCTCCATATGGCCTTGATATGGTCTCCATACGGTGTCGATATGGTCTCCATATGGCCTCTATATAATCTCCATATGCCCTCAATATGGTCTCCATACGGTGTCAATATGTCTCGATATGGCCTCCATACTGCTTCTATATGGCCTCCATACTGCCTCGATATGGCCTCTATATAGTCTCCATATAGCCTCCATATGGTCTCCCTTCCTGTGGACTCTGACAGACTTTCACTCTTTCTGTCTCCAGACTCTTCACAGGCCGGATAATGCCTCCTGTGAGGTACATATACGGCTATAAGTGCAGCAGAGGTGAAAATGAAGGTCCATTTCACGTAAAATCCTTACTGGTGCTCAGTTTTCCCCATCCTCAGTTCGCGGCAGAAGCTCTGAGAGTAGGTAGGCAGTTTTGGCGCTCTGGTTAAAAGAGCTGTGTTAAAGTTATAAGCACTTTCTCTGCGTTTAATCGGTTGATTGTGGGGATGAAGTTGCTGGGTGTGAGATTTTTCGGTTTTGTTTGTGTATTGAGTATATTGGAGAGGTATATCGTGTGCGGCAGGTTTGTTTACTGGTGTGTGAACTGGCGCCAGGTAGTTTAAAGATGGCGTCTCCTCTTCTCCTCACAGTGATGTGTAGTTGTAAGAGAGACCCTGAGAATTCATTCTGTGTTGTACATGTGCCTCTCTCAGTTTGTACACAGGTATGAGAGAGAACGAGAGAAAGAGGCATTACGTTCCCAGGCATATGGCAGAGCGTGTCCAGAGGGTGTCGGAGCGTAGATGGGTGCAGCTGAGCACAACCCGGCTACATCAGCAGGTGCACCAGCCTTCTGCGTGAGGCAGGGGGTGGCCCAGGAGGATTCCGGTCTAAATCACCCACTGAAATCAGATAATCATCTCTACCACACCCGTCCTACGCCCTCGGACACGGCACTGACTTTCAATAGCCTTCCCTTCCACAACCTCCTCAACTTCAGCAGACCCAGGGTCCCAGGGTCCCAGTGTCTGGACAAGAGCAGAGCTCTCCACACACCTCCAGATACTGGGCTCCTATGACTGAGAAAGGCCAGACCCTCAAATTCCCTTAACCAGTCTACAGAACCCTCCCTAACCAACGGATCAGGTCGTGCCACATTCCACGTACAGTTCTCCACTGGAGACCACTGTCTCCGGTTCTCTTTTCCATGGGTCTACAGGGACCGCCAGCTCGCTTCCCGGAAGGAGTCTGATCCCATGACCTCAGTCCATTTTGTTCCACGTAGGTCCATCAGAGCCCGGGAGTTTAGAATCTTGGTGCAGGCACAGTACAGTGCACCCACTGAAGCTCCCAAGAATCGGGGTCTCCAGGGAGAGAAGCTTTTCTCGGCTCTCCTCCCAGCCCTCCTGTTCCACTCTGACCACCAGCTCCGGGGAAACAGCCAATCCACCTTGATGGTCCTCCACAGGTGTCGCTTCCAAGAAGTCGAGCACAGAAGCTGAGAGATCACACCTCAAGGGTTCCAACACCTGGGAAGCCAGGCGCAGAGAGAGAGAGAGGGAGAGAGAGAGGCGCAGAGAGAGAGAGAGGGAGAGAGAGAGGCGCAGAGAGAGAGAGAGAGAGAGAACACAAAAGAAGAGAGATGAGGAAAGGGAAACAGAGAGTGGGAAAGAATAGAAAAAGGATAGAAAGGGAAACGGGAGAGAGCAAGAGAAGAGACAGACAGAGAGAGAGCGTGAGAGAGAAAATGAGAGAGGAGAGAAAAAGAGACAGAAAGAGCAAGAGAGAAATAACGAGAGAGAGGGAGGAGAGGAAAAGACACAAGGAGCTATGAGAGAGAACACAAGAAGAAACAGATGAGGAAAGAGAGGGAATACGAGAGGAGGAAAAACAGAAGTAGAGAAATAGCAAAGGGGAGGGCAAGAGAAGCATGAGTCAGAGAAAAGACAAAAGCTGAGAGAGAGAGAAAGAGAGAGAGAGAACACACAAGAGAAGAGACATATGAAGAAAGAGAAAAGAGAGGGTGGAAAAACTAAAGAAGAAGAGAAATAGGAAAGAGGAGAGAGCAAAGGAAAAAGTGAGAGGGAGAAAGAAAAAGGAGAAAAAAAGAGACAAGAGAGGAGAGCAAGAGAGAGAGAGAGAGAAAGAGCACAAGAAAAGAGACAGATGGTGCATAGGGAGAGAAGGAATAAGAGAAAAGAGAAAAACTGGGAAAGTGGGAAAAATAGAAGGAGAGAAAGAAAAAGATAAGAGAGGAAGAAAAGAGATAGACAGAGAGAAAGAACAAAAGAGAGAAGGAGCAAGAGAGAAATAAGAGAAAGAGGGAGGAGAGGAAAAGAGACAAGGAGCAAGAGGAGAGAAAGAGAGACCATGAGAAAAGACAGATGAGGAAAGAGAGGGAATAAGAGAAGAAAGAGAGAAACATGGTGGGAAAAACAGAAGAAGAAGATAAAGAGAAAGGGGAGAGCAAAAGAGAGAGAGAGAGATGAGGAAAGAAAAACCGAGAGAGTGGGAAAACAGAAGGAGGAGAGAAAGAGGAGGAGTCTGTTGTTCCTGCATTGAAACTTGTAATCTAGAACCACAGTATGTTTGTGCACGACACAGCCCGGCCAATCAGAGCGTGGATCATTTACATACAGTCCTGTGCAGAAGTCAGAGACCACAAGCCGTTTACTTAATGTCCAGTCAAACCAGCCGCCAAAACTCAGAACCGCGGACTGAACTGAGCTGCGGATCAGCCTTCCAGGCTCAGCAACAGAACCCGACCCCAGGTTCTACGCCCTGGGAGGCTAAACGTCTTCGCCCGCCCTCTGTTTGTGAAAGAAGCAGATATACACCAGTGTTAGCGCTAAAGCGAGAGCGCCAAACCCAACATATGCCCCTCGCTGTGCAAACCCGCACACTGGCACAAACTCAACCAAACAGCGGCGCGGCGGGGAGCCGCTCCTTTCATTCCGCACCAGCTCCGGCCTTTGTTTTCTGCGACTGATGTGGTGAAAAAGAGACTCGGGTATGACGGCGCCTCATGAATAATGCCACAGAGTCATGTGAAGGTGGAGGATGCGCGGGTGCGGTTGAGTGTTCCGGGGCACTTTATGCTAGACCTGGCTGCGAAGTCACGGTGGAGAGGGGCAGCCAGCGGGGGGACCAGCGGTGCACCGTCAGCTGGGTGTTCCAGAAGGCATTACATGTGGGTTACTGTCTAACCATGTTTTGATCACATGGTAGACCAGGGCCATCTTTGTTCCCATTCCCAGCCTGTCCACGGCCGGCGGTTAGCATGGCGCTCCAAAAGTGCCGCACAGTGCCAAACGTATGTTCTATGTGCTGGATTTTCTTTCCTGATTTCCCATGAGGGTGCAAACCCAGGCCAGGACTTCAGTGGCCTCCATGTTGGTCTGGATATAAACAGAATGTCCACCGGCTGCTACATGATGTAATACTGTAGTGTCGCACTTGCTGGCTTGTCCGTCCATGGACGCGTGACGGGAGCACAGAACTCCCAGTAGGAGACACTTTATATTGTATATAAGTTTTCATTGTTGTTAGGTAAATTCTCATGGGCTGTTTGGGACTCTGCACTGACCCCACACTGGTGTCAGAAGTGGGGCAGCGCCCCCCAGTGGTCTGGAGAACAAGGCCGCTACCACAAACACAAATGCTGCCCTACAGAGAGGACCAAGCCTGGCCAAGGTCTGCGAGGAAGGAGCCGTGAGGTAACCACAGGAGGTGAGGACTGCTGGAAAACAGCCACAGCAGGCAGCGTTGAAAGTGGATCTCCCTCTAAAGCAACTGCTAGCCACAATCTGGGGAAGGGAGGGGGAGAAGTACCAAAGTTACCGAACCCTAACAAAGGGGTAAAGGTAGTAGAGACTCCAACAGACTGTCGCTAGCAAACTCTGGCAAACCGGCAAAAAATAAAAAGTAGCAAAGTTAGCTAACGAACTATTTTGCTAGCTAATGTTAGCTATTATTCTCATAGACCTGTTGCTAATGTAGGTAGAACAGTGAGCTAGCAAATTGTTGTTAGTTAACACTGGCAAACTGTTTAAAGGAAAAAAATAGGAAAAGTGACAAATGTAGTAAATGAGGGTCCGTAAGCTTTGTTGTGGCTAATTATGGCAAACTGGTTTAAGGAAAATGTAGCAGGGTAAGCTAATGTGTGCAAACTGTTGTAAGCAACATCCTGCAAACGTGCATTAGGTAAAAAGTTACAAACCTCTCTCAATCTTGCAAACTGTTCTAGCTAGCTAACTACCAAACTAGCTAGATTTAGCAAAGTCATAAAGCTATAAATAAAGGTCCTTACGCAGATTGTTGTGGCTAATTATGGCAAACTGATGCAAGGTAAAATGTAGCAAGCTAACTCGTGCAAACTTTTGTTAGCTACCTCCTGCAAATTTGCATGACAATTTTAGCTAGCTAATTAGCTAACTCCTACTAGCAAAATAGCTACCTCTAGTAAAGTCAAAAAGCATCTTATTCTCATAGATCTGTTGCTAATGTAAAAGGTAGTGCAGTGAGCTAGCAAATTGTTGTTGGTTAACATTGGCCGTTTAGAGGAAAAAAATTTAAAGGTAAATGCAAGGTAAAGTGTAGCAATGTAAGCTAACTCGTGCAAATTGTTGTTAGCTACCTCCTGCAAACTTGCATAACGGAAAGTGTTACAAAGTTCTCAATCTTGCAAACTGTTTTAGCTAGCAAACTAGCTAACTCTAACTAGCAACTAGCTAACTCCAACTAGCTAACTCTAACTAGCAAACTAGCTAACTCTAACTAGCAAACAAGCCAGACCTAGCAAAAAGCTAGCCAAGCACCTTATTCCTGTAGACTTGAAGCTAAGAGAAAAGGTAGTACCTTGTGCAAACTGCTGTTAGCTAGCTCCTGCAGACTTACATTAGGTATATGTACATGTAGCACAGTTACTTTAATCCCATAAACTGTTTTAGGTCAAGCATGCTAAAAAGACGCTGGCTAATTTCACCTTATTCTGAGTGGCTCAGCTCTGGATATTTTTGTAAACCTCACGGTAGCTAGCTAATTCAGGTATGTATGTTCTAAATAAGGTAAATGAGAGAAACTAAAATAATCAACAACATAAAATCAAGTTTAATCATAACCACATCGAATTTAACCCTAACCAACCGAGATCAGCCTTGCTGTCTCGCACAGAGCGGCCAAATATCGGCATGACCGCTAAACGTTCCAAGTTTGCATTACCCTGCACACGCACCCATTCCTCAAATCAGTTTTTGGGCTGGCATCTCAGAAAATCAAAACAACATGTCTTGATCCCAACTGCGGCTTGGTAGGAACCCTCCTGCTGTTGTTTCAGGCTAAGAAAATTTGTCGGCACTTGTCTCATCTTAATCAACTGGGGGAAAAGGATGGAGGGAGGAAGAGCACACACACTCGCTGGCTCGTACGCGCACCCAAAGAAAACAAGAAAGATTTGTGTGGAAGCAAAAATCCGTATTATAAATAGAGCCGGCCGGGAGAAGGCAGCTTTTGCCCACCAGGGTGCTCATTACCCCCCGTCAAACAGGTCCTGCCTCCCCTATAAACACCACTATTATCTTTAACAGTCGCGCCTGAAAAACAGGCCCCGCTACAGTGAGAGCGGAGCTGGAGCTGCTCCCTGACAGAGCGTGTTAGTTCGCTCAGAGCTGGCAGATTCGTGGAAGCCTGGAGGAACCGGGAGAAGGAGTTCTTCTCTCGCTTCCCGGATAATTAGGGTGGCTGGGAAGCTCTTTCGAGTGCGCGTGCTGGAGTAGGTTTGCTAGGGGTGGATGGAAACGCTGCAGTCTTCGCTCTGATAAAGATCTGATGATGCAAAAATCGGACTAATCTCACGCCTTGCCAAAATTGTGGGCTGAAATTTTAATTTGAGGCTCCGCCCACTGCTTAAAATCCACCAATATGAAGACGGAATAAAATGAGGCATATGAAATCCCATCAAGTCTTAAATGTGCGAGTCCTTGTCAAGTCTCAGGTTTCCAAGATCCGAGTCTAAGTCTACTGTGGTGTCGCTGAGGTGTGAGTCCAGGTCAAGTCCTATGGTTACCAGGTCTGAGTTGAGTCTGGAGTCTCTGAAATGCAAGTCCAAGTCAAGTCAAGTCTAGAATTTGCAAGTTCTGAGTCTGAGTTGAGTCTGGAGTCTCTGAAGTCCGAGTCAAGTCTCTGAGGTGTGAGTCCTAGTTAAGCCTAGAGTTTCCAAGGTCCAAATCAGATTTAGGTCTGCTGTCTCTGAAGTCTGAGTTGAGACTCAAGTTTCCAAGGCCAGAGTTGAGTGTGATGTGTCTGATGTGTGAGTCTGAGTCAAGATTTGAGATTCCAAGGTCTGAGTGGCGTCTGGATTTTCTGAGGCGCAAGTCCAAGTCATGTCTCAGGTGTCTGTGAGGTGTACATCTGAGTCGAGTCTCTGAGGTGTGAGTTTGTATCAAGTGTAGAATTTACAGCCAAGTCAGACTTAAGTCTGGAGTCTCTGAGATGTAAGTCCGAGTCAAATCTTTGAGGTGCACATTAGAGTCGAGTCTCTAAGGTTACTCCTAGTTAGGTCTACAGTTTCCAAATTCAAAGTCAGACTTAAGGTCTGATGTCTCTGAGGTGAGAGTCTGAGTCAAGTCTCAAGTTTCTAATACGTGAGTCTGAATCAAGTCTCAACTCTCTGAGACAAGATCCGAGTACAGTCTAGAGTTTCTGAGATGTAAGTCCAAGTCAAGTCTGGAATTTCTGTCCCGTGAATCTGAGTCAAGTCTCAGATTCCGAAGACCAAGTATAAGCATTGAGGTTTTGAGGTGTAAATCCAAGTTGAGTCACTGATAGGTGAGTCTGAGCCAAGTTTCAGTTTTCTAAGATGAGATCCAAGTCCAATCTCAAGTCTCTGAGGTGTAGTCCAATCTCAAGTCTCTGAGGTGTAGTCCAATCTCAAGTCTCTGAGGTGTAGGTTCAAGTCCAGTCTGGAATATAGTGCGAGTTTGAGTTGAAGTCTGAACCTCGTGTTTGAGTAAAATCCCAAAGAGTCTTTGAGGTGCGAGTCTGAATGGAGTCTCATGTCTATGAGATGTGAGTCAGAGTCAGATCAGAGCCTGAGGCTGTGATAGGAGGCAGACTGCAGCACTACACCAAAACCCCTTGAATAATGAGCACATGCACAGCGCTGCT
The DNA here is from genome assembly GCA_024036415.1 of Prochilodus magdalenae. Lineage (NCBI taxonomy): Eukaryota > Metazoa > Chordata > Actinopteri > Characiformes > Prochilodontidae > Prochilodus > Prochilodus magdalenae. Next base: position 34,126 of record JAMWET010002357.1, read on the forward strand.
CAAGTTTGTCAGTCGCCTCAAACCTCGATCCTGCCACCACCATGCTTCCCAGTCGGGATGAGGTTGGTTTGCTGGAATGCAGAGTTGGGTTTTTCCAGAACATCAAGGTCCACTGATGCCTTCTCTGTCTGGTGTGTGATCTAGGATCAGCAGGAGGCACGGGGTGCGGTGGAAAGGATACCTGGGAGCGGTTTGGGTTGTACGTCTGTATCTATAGCACAGCAAAGGGAATACGGAATCATACGAGGAACCCGGCGTCATTCCGACCGCATGGGTTCGGGTCTGGGCGGTGTTATTCCTGGGGAAGAAAGCCCTATCCAGGTGAGTTCACCAACAGTTCCTGACTGATTATAGCCTATTGGATCTGCTGTAGCCTTGATCTGATCTCCAGGGGGAACACGGCGTATGTCTGGGTATGTCTTTCTATGTTTAACTCGTATGTGCATTCATTACCCTGTCTGCTGGAACATCTGTCAGCAGGCCCGGCGGAGAGCGATAACGACTCGATAAGAAAGAGGAGAAAACAGCGCTTCATATTTATTCATGGGCTCCGCACAACTGTGTCTCCATTCTCTCTCTCTCTCTCACACACAGTCTCTCTCTCTCGCCTTCATACTGCTGGATCAGCGCAAAGCAGAGAGAGAGAGAGAGAGAGAGACAGAGACAGAGAGAGAGAGAGAGAGAGACAGAGACAGAGGGAGAGAGAGAGAGAGAGAGAGAGAGGTTTGTCCTTCTATACAGAACCATGAATGATCAAAGAACCATCCGTGTGTATAAATGGTTCTGGTGATGCGGTTCCTCAGACAAATGGAGAATGTGCTGTGCGTGATTCTGTATATCATCATAGAGCGAATGAAAGTGAAAAAGGGAGAGAGAGAGAGAGAGAGAGAGAGAGAGAGAGAGAATCAAAGTGAAAAGAGACAGAGAGAGAGCGAGTTGAGAAAGAGATTGACTCAAAGTAAAAATAGGAAAGGAGAGAAAGTGATTGGAGAGGGAGACAGAAAGAGAGCGAAGGAGAGAGAGAGAAAGAGAATGAAAGTAAAAAGAGGAAGTGAGAGAAATCAAGCAGAGAGAAAGCGAGTGAAGAAAGTAAAAAGAGAGAAAGCAAGTGGAGAGAAAGAGTGAGTGATTGATTGAATGGTAAAAGAGGACGGGACACAAAGCGATTGGGGAAAGAGAGAGAAAGAGAGACAGAGAGAGAGACAGACAGAGAGAGAGAAAGAGAGAGAGAGAGACAGAAAGAGAGACAAAAAGAGAGAGAGGGAGAGAGAGAGAAAGAGAGAGATACAGAGAGAGAGAGAGAGAGAGACAGAGAGAGAGAGACAGAGAGAGAGAGAAAGAGAGAGAGAGAGAGAGAGAGAGAGAGAGAGAGAGAGAGAGAGAAAGGGAGAGAGAGACAGAGAGAGAGAGAGAAAGAGAGAGACAGAGAGAGAGAGAAAGAGAGAGAGAGAGAAAGGGAGAGAGAGACAGAGAGAGAGAGACAGAGAGAGAGAGAGAGAGAGACAGAGAGAGAGAAAGAGACTGAGAGAGAGAGATAGAGATTGCATAAATAAGAGAGAAGAGAAACAAACGACAGGAAGAAACTTGGTGTGTCACGCAGGACTACCGTCACCAAACACTGCAGTGGTGTCGTGCCAGACTGTCATGGAGGGACTCAGAATGGCAGCGGGTCATCTTCAGTGACGAGTCCCGCTTTAGTCTTGGTGGAGACGCCCAACGAATCCGTGTGTGGAGGCACCGTGGTCAGCACCGAGATGGATCACAGGACTCCATTAGGAACCTCTACAGCTCCATACCGAGACGTCTGGCTTATAGTACATACTTTTTCATCACCTGTCAATCAACAAGGTGAACAGAAGAGGGTGGATTGTCTCCATGGTCGATAACGGGTCAGAGACAAAGACAGACACACTGTCCTCCCGCATGCAGCTTCACCCTGGAGCCCTCGTACCTTAGGCTGTGTGTTATGCATAAACACAAAGGCCGCCTTGATAATAAAGCCAGCGTGCTAATTAGAATAGCTCCTGACCTCCTGATCAAATTCACTCTCGTTCTGCTTTAGGAGGCGCAACACACACAGGTCTCCTCCCTGGCTTCGACTGCCGAGCAGCCTTTATCGCCGCTGAACTAATTAGTCATCGCAGTTCGTCAGAAGTGATTAATTAAACGTTCACATTCACCCTCGATGACTTTGCTGCCGAGCCAAAACTGGAGAGGAACTGTCCACGAGTCTGTCCGGCGCTCCTTCTGAAACGCTCCACTTCACAGCAGGCTTTATATTCAATGTTGGAACATTGCTGTGAGGATTTGATTGCATTTAGCCTCATGAGTAAGATCAGAAACAAACGTTGGATGAGCAGGCTCTGCACTCCACTCCACTGCTCCACAGCCCAGTGCTGTGGGAGGCTTCGTACTGGCCTAGTGCACCTATGGCATTGGACATGGTGACCTCAGGCTGCTCCATAGCAACCCTATTCTATTGAGCGTCCTGTGGGGCAGCGTCCTGTGGGGCAGCGTCCTGTGGGGCAGCGTCCTGTGCCCACTGATGAAGGACTAGAGGAGGACCAACACTGCACTGTGCCGCAGCAGATGAGCTATCGTCTCTGACTGTCCATCTACAAGGTGGAGCAGCAAGGTAGGAGTGTCTAATAGAGTGGACAGTGAGTGGACACAGTGTCTAAACACTCCAGCAGCACTGCTGTGTCTGATCCACTCACACCAGCACCACCCACACTAACACACCACCACCACGTCAGTGTCACTGCAGTGCTGAGAATGATCCACCACCCACATGCTACCTGCTCTGTGGTGGTCCTGTGGGGGTCCTGACCATTGAAGAACAGGGTAATACAGTACACAGAGAAACAGATGGACTACAGTCTGGACCTGTACACCTACAGAGTGTCCTGTGTGGTGGGTGGAGCACCGTTTGCATATGAAAGCAAGTCCATGTTGGAGAAACAGCAGACCTTCATTTAATCAGGAACAGGAAATAAAGCAGTGGTTGATAAATGAAGACTACATCACGCTAATGGTGTTCCAGCCTTCCGAGCCCTGATCAGTTACAGATGTCTGTTTAACTACAGGGAGGAGTTCATTAATCCAATCAGTGGGTGGTGACAGTTGCTCCGCCCACAGCCTGTCACAGGAAAAGACGGAGTAGATTGCGTAGGCCCTCATATAGATCCCTGAGGAACACCATGAGCGATCCCTGCAGGAGGCTATTTAAAACCACTACCATGAAGAAATCTGGGATCTACTGAGGCCATCATTTCAAATAAGCCTCAGAGTTCCAGGGAGTAATCCAGGGAGAGGCCAATGGGGTCGAACCCTTTCGAGCAGGGTTGTCAAACGGTGGACCTGAAGAGCTCAACACTGCTGGGCTTTGTGCTCAACAAACCTGATTCATCTCATACTCTAATTACCCAGCATTCCTCCCCCACCCCTCCACCCGCTTCACTGCTATCTTGGTTATCTTGCCTTTGTCAGCAAGTTGACAATGAGATGCTAAGCTCACACGGGTTGCTGCGTCAAGGTAACTGTGGGAAAGCAAGAGAAGGAGATGGGCTGGAGGCGGGGTGGCGAGGAAGACCCAGAGGAAGAGTTGGGGAGAATATGAAAGGCAGGGAATTACTCCATCAGGAGGGATTTCAGACGTATATCCCAGATCTAAGTTCACTCATTTATTGCAGCGACAGACGAAAAAACTTCTTCGAAGGGTTCCCAACCTTTTCCGCATCAAAGCATCCAGGTTTTTAATTACAAAGCATGCAGAGGTGCACTTAGACTGATATGATCAATATTTATTGAGCTACACATACAGAAGTCTGTCTCTCAGTATGGCGTCGGGCCGCCGTGTTCGCTAACCCAACACGCCAGACGTCTCGGTATGGAGCTGTAGAGGTTCCTGATGGTGTCCTGTGATAATCCATCCCATGCAGCTTGAACATCCTCACACAGTTCCTGCAGATGGTGCGGTAGGGGTGGAGGTGGAGGGGCACCAGGTCTTCTGGACGTGTGACTACACACCGTTCATCTTGGTGCTGACCACGGTGCCTCCACACACGGATTCGTTGGGCGTCTCCACCAAGACTAAAGCGGGACTCGTCACTGAAGATGACCCGCTGCCATTCTGAGTCACTCCATGACAGTCTGGTACGACACCACTGCAGTCTTTGGTGACGGTGACGTGGTGTTAAGGACAGTCGTGGTAACGGTCTGTGTGCATGTAGTCCTGCGTGGTGCAGCCGTCTGCCGATGGTGCTGCACTAACCGGTTGACTCATGGAGGACACCACTGCTCGCTGGAGGTCTGCAGTAGAGGCTGTTGGGTCAGTCGGGTACAGAGATAAGACCCAGGTCTCACGATGCCAAGCCTACCCGGCGGTTTCAGTCACTACGGCTAACAGCACATAACAGTACCTCCGTCAAAAAAGCTCCTTTGCTAGTTATGTAGTTTGTAGTCCTGTTTTTAATTACTGTACAGCGCACACATAAGCAGATTTCCCATGTGTGTCCTACAGCCTTCTACTTTTCATGGCATTATCATTAAAACCCGTAATCAATACGTCACATACAGTTTGCCTGGCCTGCTTGCGCTAGCTCGGCGATACGTTCTCTACCCAGACAGCAAAGCACATATTTAAGTGGCTGTGGATAAGAGCATCTGCTAAATGCCTTCAATGTAAATATCAAAATGTTTTTTTTTATACTTCTAACAAGCATCTGTAAAAGAACTCTAACAAGACAACGCTGCCTGGAAGCTATTCAGGGCTATTAGGAAGGATCAGGTAGCACTTCACCAAGTCTTTTAATGGCAATTAAGATAAAAGGGCTAACACTGACATGAAAGAGAGAGGGAAGCTAAGACAAGAGGCTAACGCAAGACGTCTTCTAAGCCACCTGCTCTTTTCAAGTTGGAGTGCCTCGTTATTAGGCCTCTAATCGTCGCTCCTACACTACACTACATGATGAAGATGGGAATTAGCCCGCACTCTTATTGTCTGACCACAGTGTATCGTGTTAAGGAATAAACGCAGAGACTAAATTCTGTTCTGTCACCTCGTGAACGTATCCCCTTGGACCAAGAGGGTGGTCATCGGTGGAAAACTGGCATGTATTTGAAATGGAAAGGCAATTTTGTTGACGTACATGGTAAAAAAAGTATGCCCTAATATAGAGCCCTGAGGAACACCCTAGGAGATCTCTTTGGGATACCACTTTAAACTACGGTCAATACAAATAACAACACTGCTGTTACACTCCTCCTCTGAAGAAGGAAGTGTGGGACATACAGAAGTCTGTCTCTCAGTAGCTAACCCAACACGCCAGACGTCTCGGTATGGAGCTGTAGAAGTTCCTAATGGTGTCCTGTGAAAATCCGTCCCATGCAGCTTGAACATCCTCACACAAAAACTGCATAGGCCCTCATATAGACCCCTGAGGAACACCATGAGCGATCCCTGCAGGAGGCTATTTAAAACCACTACCATGAAGAAATCTGGGATCTACTGAGGCCATCATTTCAAATAAGCCTCAGATTTCCAGGGAGTAATCCGGGGAGAGGCTAATGGGGTCGAACCCTTTCGAGCAGGGTTGTCAAACGGTGGACCTGGAGAGCTCAACACTACTGGGCTTTGTGTTTTACAGTTCCTGCAGATGGTGCGGCACGGGCGGAGGTGAAGGGACACCAGGCCTTCTGAACGTGTGACAACAAACTGCGGACTGTGTGGTCGGGGTGGCCGCATGCCGTTGGAAGTGTACCAGGCACGGCCGCCTGGGATGAGACTCACAATACAGCTTTTCCGATCGTGTTTCGCCGCTCCATGTCACAGCTCATTTGCATAGTGTTCAGCTGAACTTCATGTACCTCGGCTTGCTTGTCTGCTGGCCCCCGCGGTCAAGCGTTGCTGGCTCTCGAATGGCTTCCGGCTGCCGTGTTGCCGGTGTTGTCGTTGCCGGTGTGCGCACACAGCTGATCGTACATAAGTGCTAATAAGAGCAGATGGATCAAAAACCCTCAAACCAAGCCTTAAACTCGATCTCCTACACGAGTTAGCGGAGTCAAGCGATGTTCGTTAAGCATGTGTCAGAACCAGCAGAACTTACGGTTCTAACATTAGTGCATGTTCCACCTGCAGAGAGACAGAATCATTATAATAACCATGATTACATTTCTGGTCATTTCATGTCACTGAAAAGCTGGCTAACTAGGGTACTTAGCTAGCTAGCCAATTTGCCATTTAGCTTATTGGCTACAATGAACTGATATACTGCTCTACTCTGTACCGACACACGCCTACATGTACACAGAACCGTGTGGAGAACCAAACCCAGCTTTTATTTTTCTCTGTCGAGTGTTAATATGAGCAGAAACACTCTGTGGCTGCTAGCATAACCGCTAGTAGTGTTAGCTTCTCCTAGCTGGTCTCCTGATGTAGTAATGCTCTCTACAGAGTAATAACTCTACACATATGGATCAGAACATCATCATCCCGTCCTAGTTTACACTCTGGAGCTCTTACTGGAGTATCATAGCGCTGGTGGAGCTTCATCTCCATCTGGAGAGTAAAGGATTCACTACACTGGGATTAGCCTCAGCTGCTAACGTTAGCAAACACAGAGGATCCTCAGTGAGGCTAATCCAGCAGCTTTAGAAACTGGGTAACGGGAAAAACTGAACGAATCCATCACATACAAGGGTGTATTTGACCGTACAGCCTCAAACGCTTAGTGTTCACTGTTCTGACTCTGGAATGTTCTGTCTGATCAGGAATGGTGTGCTTCTATTCAGCTTTTTGATATGATTCCGATTTTTTTCCCATTAAGAATGTATGCAGTGGGAAAGTACATGTCTATTTTTTCAGCTTCTGCTCAACAGACAGACGCTCTTTTGCGTATACTGTCTCAGGGCAGTTCCCCAAGCACAACTATATGTTGGTCTGACCTGCACTCGTCTGTTTTTTTCATCCATTGTTTCTCCCATAGAGTCTTATTCATTTTTGGGGCCTATTGTTTCCATTAGATAGATAGATACTTTATTGATCCCAGAGGGAAATTCGAGGAAACCTTAACATTAACCTACAGCCACGAACCTGCATGTACTTCCTCAGGGCTGATCCCCAAACTCTACTCCACAGCCATACTCTATCCCTAACCCCTAACCCTTACTTAACATGACCCATGTTGGACCAGGAGGAGGCCTTCCAAACTGTCCCACAAAGTCGGAAACATGGAATGGTCCAGAGTCTCTTGGTCTGCTGAAGCATTAAGAGTTCCTCTCACTGGAACTAAGGGGCGGAGCCCAACTCCTGAACACCACCCCCAAACCATAATCCCCCCTCCACCAAACTTTACACTCAGCACAGTGCAGTCAGACCAGTACCGTTCTCCTGGTACCGCCAAACCCAGACTCGTCCATCTGATCACCAGACGGAGAAGCATGATTGGTCCCTCCAGAGAACACGCCTCCACTACTCTAGAGTCCAGGGGCGGAGCCTTACACCACTGCGTTCCACGCTCTGCACTGCGCTTGGTGATGTAGGCTTGGATGCAGCTGTTCGCCATGGAAACCCATTCCATGAAGCTCTACACACTGTTCCTGAGCTGATCTGAAGGACACATGAAGTTTGGAGGTCTGTAGTGATGGACCTCTGTAGAAAGTTGGTGACCTCTGTGACCTATGACCCCAGCATCCACTGACCCCGCTCTGTCATTGTACATGTTCTAACACTTTGTGGCTGAGCTGCTGTCGTTCCCGATCACTCCCACTGTGTTCTAATCCCACTGACAGTGGACTGTGGAATATTTAGTAGGAGGGAATTTCACCACTGGACTTGTAGCACAGGTGGAGCGTCCTATCACGGTACCACACTGGAGTTCCCTGAGCTCCTGAGAGCGACCCATTCTCTCACTAACGTCTGTAGGAGCAGTCTGCATGTCTAGCTGCTTGGTTTTATACACCTGTGGCCATGGAACACCTGGATTCAAAGTTTTGGATAGGGGAGTCAATACTTTAGGCAATATGGTGTACTGTAAAATGGATGTCTGAAAATGGGTTAATGGTTACGTCCTGCAAAGACTGACCACAGTGACCAAAAACACCAGTGGAATGTCGTTCACTTCACTTTCAGTATCGTCAGTATCATTAACATATCCACTGTGCCGGGTCGCAGGGTTAGCTTAGCGCAGAGCATGGACTGCTTTTAAATCATCTTCCACAGTCTATGAACACGACTGAACCCACTGCCACTTTCATTTATGACCGTAATCATCCTGGGAACGACTGTAGAGCCATTTCCAGGATGACCATCTGTTTAAAATCTCTACTTCCTTTACAGAATTACTTCTAGTAGTGCTATAAACATGAAAAACTGGAATTACGTCGCCGGGTTAACCGCCGCTAATCCTCTTTAAAGCCTTCTAAGTGTGTCCCATACCAAAGTCGATGTCTTGGTTATTAATTAAATGCGGGGTCAGAGCGGAGGCCGGCTATGGCCCAGACAGGAGAGGGCCTTGACTTCATTAGAATAATGGATCCAGGGTGGAATGTCTGTGGACTTAGGGGAAGCGACATATGCAGCCCTTTTATGAGCACTTCAATCAAACTTATGGAATGAAATCGTCCCTGCTCCATACAGCTAATGGGATATTCCATGTTCGACTGGATGTGCTTGTATCGTAGAGTCGCAGGGAACATGTGATCAGGATAAGGATGCAGGTGAACGGTAAACGTGTACCCAGTAGACCCTCTGAATAAAGTTCCACTGACCCAGAAATGGGCGGTCCTAATCCTGGGTAGCGCAGTTCCTCATCCAATCACTTTATCCATCACCAACACCGATTCCTTCATCCGTTCATTCCTGCATCCATACAACATTGTTCCTTCATCCGTTCATTCCTGCATCCATACAACATTGTTCCTTCATCCGTTCATTCCGGTATCCGTACAACATTGTTCCTTCATCTGTTCATTCCTGCATCCATACAACGTTGTTCCTTCATCCTTTCATTCCTGAAATCATACAACATTGTTCCTTCATCCGTTCATTCCTGCATCCATACAACGTTGTTCCTTCATCTGTTCATTCCTGCATCCATACAACGTTGTTCCTTCATCCGTTCATTCCTGCATCCATACAACGTTGTTCCTTCATCTGTTCATTCCTGCATCCATACAATGTTGTTCGTTCATTCCAGAAATCATACAACATTGTTCCTTCATCCGTTCATTCCTGCATCCATACATTCATTCATTTATTCACTTATTCATTTACCATCATTTTTCTTTTATGCGTTCATTCCTTTATCTGTACCCCGTCATTTCTAAATCCCTTCATTCCTTTATCTGTACACCAACATCGTCCTTTTATTCATTCATTCCTTTATGAACTGATGTTGGAAGATTACTGGGAGGGTTTGACTGACCATTAGTGAGGTCAAGTACAGATGTCGGATGAGATCAGTTCTGGATCATTCCGACTCATTCCAATGGTACTGGCTGGAGCTCCTTCACTCCACAGCCCAGTTTCGGGGGGGCCTTATACCCGTAAACCCCACACTTGCCATTTTGCGTGGTGACCTTCCGGTGTTCTAGAGTGTTCCGCTCTATCGGTCAGTGCATTGCCAGGGACATGAACGAAGCTGTGTGAGCCATGACCTGACCATAGCTGCATTCTCTGAATTAGAAGATCTGTCCAGATACTTTTGGACATGTTGTGCATGTCCACGTATTTATCTCAGTGAAGTCACTTTGGGTCCAGCGTGTTTTGGGTCCAGCGTGTTGTGGGTCCAGCGTGTTGTGGGTCCAGCGTGTTGTGGGTCCACCGTGTTTTGGGTCCACCGTGTTTTGGGTCCAGCGTGTTTTGGGTCCAGCGTGTTTTGGGTCCAGCGTGTTTTGGGTCCAGCGTGTTGTGGGTCCAGCGTGTTTTGGGCCCACCGTGTTTTGGGTCCAGCGTGTTTTGGGTCCAGCGTGTTTTGGGTCCAGCGTGTTTTGGGTCCAGCGTGTTTTGGGCCCACCGTGTTTCGGAGCCAGTAACTCTGTCCCATGTTGTTGTCATTTACGCCGTCCTTCAGAGTTGGCTGGTTCTTTGCTGCTTTGTGAGCACAAACAGAAAACAAACACCGCGACCGCTGTTCCACAAGCAGACATGCCCCGCTGGAACAAGTACAAGCAATTCTCATTATAAAAGGTCTCTGGTTTTAGCCCCGGTGTTTGGGATTGGCCAGCCTTGACGTTAATTTACCCGCTCTGTATCAGTAATGCTGCTCTGATTCAGCCAAATGTTCTCTCATTTACTTTCCGAAGGCAGCAAAGTTGTTTGTCTCTGTCTCTTTCGTATTTATTCGGGAGAAGAACATTCCTGATATTCTGCTTCATGGACTTTTTGGTTTCAATATCTGCGATGCTGGTGTTTCATATGAATTCATTCACAATTAGAAACAGTGTTTATTAAACATTGACAAATCGAGATGCTCCAACACATTTCAGAAACGAGGGTCCCTAAACGCTTCCTGGCTCAGATTCCCATTAACCTACACAACAAGATTTTTGTTCCAGGCTCCAATGTGGATCTGTAATCTGTAAGTAATGTGGAGTAAATATATACTGCACTATTAACACTACACTGCCAGAAGTATTCGCTCATCCCAGTGACATCCCATTCTTAAGCCATAGAGTCTAATATGTCGGCCCACCCTTTACATCTAGAACAGCTCCAACTCTTCTGGGAGGTCTCTCCACAAGGGTTAGGAATGTGTCTATGGGAATTTCTGACCATTCTTCCAGAAGCACAGCTGTGAGGTCAGACCCTGATGTTGGACGAGAAGGCCTGGCTCTCAGTCTCCACTCTAATCCATCCCAAAGGTGTTCTATCGGGTGGAGGTCAGGACTCTGTGCAGGCCAGTCCAGTTCCTCCACCCCAGACTCGCTCCTCCATGTCTTTCATGGAGCTTGCTGCTGTGCACAT
>JAMWET010002359.1:0-35000 GCA_024036415.1 Prochilodus magdalenae
GACATTTTTCCCAGGTTCCTTGGGTCAAAACCTATCACTTTGCCATTTGGACCATTAAGCTCCGCCTACTTAGATCTTTTTCTAATTAGCATAATATGCAAAACCTACTTTTGCGAACTAGTCTTAGGGTTTAAGCCCAAAAATTCTGAAAAAAATCTCAAAAAATTCTCCAGACACTGAACCTCAATAATTATCAAAAACATGTCGACTTTTGTAAACAAGATGGCCGCCATATGCAAATGAACCCTATCGAGAAAATACTTAATTAATTAAAAATTCTGTAACTCAAACATGCTTCATCCAAAAAAATTGAAACTTTGGAATTTGGTTCAGGACATGATTCTGAGGTGGCCTATCAAGTTTGGCGCATTTACAACAATAGGGGGCGCTATAAATGCTACATAACTGTTTCTCAGCAACCGTAAGTCCGATCAAGCTGAAACTTTGCACGCTTCATCTTTGACACAGTCTATAAGTGAATCTTTAAGGACAATTTGATACATTAAAAATTATGGACGCCATTGGCCAATAGGCTTTCAGCAGGCATTTGACAGGCTTAACATTAACCAATCAGCATGAAACTTCACTGGTATGTCTTTGGAGGGACTTTGCAACAGCCAGTAAAATTTCAAAAGATTTGGCCACTAGGTGGCGCTATTTTGGAGAATCGGGTATATCTTATACAAAATTCAACCTAATCTCAAACAAATGCATTCCTTTCATGCACTGGAGTATTCCAAACAACTTTGTAAATACAATTGTGTTAAAAAAATGCATAGTTATTTTTTAATCATTAAATGTTCAAAAATGCTACTTTTCGAACTAGTCCCTGGATTTTGATCATAGCCATTCCAAACTGGTCTTAAAATACTCTGTGGAGTCTCTAGGTAAATAATTATCAAAAAAAAGTTGACTTTTGTACTTAACATGGCTTCTATAAATCAACAAATCACTTCGCCCTTGGAATTTACAGCCTATATTGCTATAACTCCTCAGTCTTTACTCACATCAACTTAGTATTTTACAGACATGTGGCAACTAAGACTCTGATGGGATGTACAAAGATTGGTGCAGTTTGGCCTTTAGGGGGCGCTATAGCCCTAAAAAACACTACAAATCACTAAAATGCTTATTACAATGTTATTACATAATCTATAGCCAAACCTCTGATGTCATTTGATTCAGCTCTCAGTCCTGCACAACTTTGTAATTACATGTTGTGTCAGAAAATGGACTACTGCTCTGCTATTTTGACCTATTCGTTCAGAAATTACAGCTCATAAAACCAAGGGTCTCTACAACAGTTCTCCTTCTCACCACTAGATGGAGCCAGATACAAAGGAATGACATGGTGCCAAACGACAGGAGAGCTGCCTAAGCTGTTAAGCCTGTATTATCTTGATAGATCTAGAAACAAGGTCCAAACTGCTTTAGGCCTTGTGAGGCCTTGCTGGTCCAAAAGGCCTCAGTTTGACTTTATGTAACAAAACCCCCTCAATTGCCGCTTGCGGCTATAATTATTATTATCGGAAAATACTTCTGATTTAAAAATTCTGTAAAATACTCTGTGGAGTCTCTAGGCCAAATACCAAACTTGAAAAAAAAGTTGACTTTGGTACTTAAACATGGCTTCTATAAATCAACAAATCACTTTGGCCTTGGAATTTACAGCCTATATTGCTATAACTCCTCAGTCTTTTCTCAGTCAAATCAAGTCAGTATTAAGCTCCGCCTACTTAGATCTTTTTGCTAATTAGCATAAACAAGAGTCATCCAAAAAATTGTGAAAAAAAAAAAATTGGTGCAGTTATGATCCAAAACAGGGGGGCGCTATAGCACTTAAAAAACACTTAAAAAATCACTAAAATGGCTTATTACAATGTTATCACACAATATATCCAAACAAACCTCTGATGTCATTTGATTCAGCTCAGTCCTGCACAATGTAATTACATGGTTGTGTCAGAAAATGGACTACTGCTCTGCTCTTTTTGACCTATTCGTTCAGAAAAACAGCTTATATAAAACCAAGGGTTTTATAGTTGTGGCGCTATTTTGGAAAATCAAGTAAATCTCACATAGATTTCACCCTAATCGCAAATAAATGCATTCCTTTCATGCACTGGAGTATTCCAAACAATTTTGTAAATACAATTGTGCTTAAAAAATGCATAGTTATTTTTTAATCTTTAACGGTTAAAAAATGCTACTTTTCAAACTAGTCCCTGGATTTTGATCATAGCGGTTCCAAACTCATCTTAAAATACTCTGTGAAGTCTCTAGGTAAATAATTATCAAAAAAAAGTTGACTTTTTTACTTAACATGGCTTCTATAAATCAACAAATCACTTTGGCCTTGGAATTTACAGCCTATATTGCTATAACTCCTCAGTCTTTACTCAGATCAACTCAGTATTTTACAGACATGTGACAAGTAAGACTCTGTTGAGATGTACAAAGTTTGGTGCAGTTTGGCCTTTAGGGGGCGCTATAGCACCTAAAAACACTTAAAATCACTAAAATGCTTATTACAATGTTATTACACAATCTATAGCCAAACCTCTGATGTCATTTGATTCAGCTCTCAGTCCTGCACAACTTTGTAATTACATGTTGTGTCAGAAAATGGACTACTGCTCTGCTATTTTGACCTATTCGTTCAGAAATAACAGCTTATAAAAGCAAGGGTCAAAGGTCAATCTCAATGAAACTTGGTACGCATGTCTGTCTCAGGCCCTTGATCAATGATCTAAACACTTGGAGGCTTTTTGAATAATCCTAAGGATTTTAATCTCACTTCTGTGTGCCACAATGTCCCTTCATGCTATTATGGCCTGTCCACATAAGCCTCAGCCTCTATAATGTTAATAGACCACTGCTGATTATTTATGGTGAATGAAGACCTGATGATAAACTCCCACTTCCTATAAGTTTTACCTCTCTGTCTGTAAACAAGGTCCAAACTGCTTTAAGCCTTCTGAGGCCTCAAGGGTTTAAAAGCAGCTGAACAGTTCTCAGTGGGCCTCTACAGCACTGAGCTGAAAGTGAGATGTTCCTTTTTTGATAAATACAAACGAATGACATGGTTCCTAATGACATGAAAACTGCCTGAGCTGTTAAACCTGTATTATCTTTATAGATCTAGAAACAAGGTCCGAACTGCTTTAGGCCTTGTGAGGCCTTGCTGGTCCAAAAGGCCTCAGTGGACTTATGACGTGCTAGGACCCTCAATTGCCGCTTGCGGCTATATTTAGGGTCCTAGCACGTAGTGCAGGGACCCTATTGTATTTGTTAGGATTTTTCTTATTATTAGGGTCCTAGCACGTAGTGCAGGGACCCTATTGTATTTGTTAGGATTTTTCTTATTATTAGGGTCCTAGCACGTAGTGCAGGGACCCTATTGTATTTGTTAGGATTTTTCTTCTTCTTATTATTATTTTTTTTATTATTCTTTTTCTCGGCTGAAACGCATCGCAGAGCAAAAACCGTAAGGCCTAGAGACACCAAACTTGGACTGAAGGTACAGTAGGGGTGAAATGACTCAGCCACAAAAAATGGCACCAACTGGCCTCAAGGTGGCGCTATAGCAAACCAAAACACGTTTTGGCCTATAACTCCTAAACCAAAATTTTGCCAGACAAAATGACATTTTTCCCATGTTCCTTGGGTCAAAACCTATCACTTTGCCATTTGGACCATTAAGCTCCGCCTACTTAGATCTTTTTCTAATTAGCATAATATGCAAAACCTACTTTTGCGAACTAGTCTTAGGGTTTAAGCCCAAAAATTCTGAAAAAAATCTCAAAAAATTCTCCAGACACTGAACCTTAATAATTATCAAAAACATGTTGACTTTTGTAAACAAGATGGCCGCCATATGCAAATGAACCCTTTCGAGAAAATACTTAATTAATTAAAAATTCTGTAACTCAAAAATGGTTCACACAAAAAATTTGAAACTTTGGAATTTGGTTCAGGAGGTGATTCTGAGGTGGCGTATCAAGTTTGGCGCATTTACATCAACAGGGGGCGCTATAAATGCTACATAACTGTTTCTCAGCAACCGTAAGTCCGATCGAGCTGAAACTTTGCACGCTTCATCTTTGACACAGTCTATAAGTGAATCTTTAATGACAATTTGATACATCAAAAATTATGGAGGCAATTAGCCAATCAGCTTTCAGCAGGCATTTGATAGGCTTAACATTAACCAATCAGCATGAAACTTCACTGGTATGTCTTTGGAGGGACTTTGCAACAGCCAGTCAAATTTCAAAAGATTTGGCCACTAGGTGGCGCTATTTTGGAAAATCGGGTGTATCTCATATAAATTTCATCCGAATCTTAAATAAATGCATTCCTCTCATGCACTGTAGTATTCCAAACAACTTTGTCAATAGAATTGTATTAAAAAAATGCATAGTTATTTTTTAATCTTTAACAGTTTAAAAATGCTACTTTTCGAACTAGTCCCTGGATTTTGATCATAGCCATTCCAAACTAGTCTTAAAATACTCTTTGGAGTCTCTAGGTAAATAATTATCAAAAAAAAGTTGACTTTTTTAATTAACATGGCTTCTATAAATCAACAAACCACTGCGGCCTTGGAATTTACAACCTATATTGCTATAACTCCTCAGTCTTTACTCAGATCAACTCAGTATTTTACAGACATGTGCCAACTGAGACTCTGATGAGATGTACAAAAATTGGTGCAGTTTGCCCTTTAGGGGGCGCTATAGCACTTAAAAACACTTAAAATCACTAAAATGCTTATTACAATGTTATTACACAATGTATAGCCAAACATCTGATGTCATTTGATTCAGGTCTTATTCCTGCACAACTTTGTAATTACATGTTGTGTCAGAAAATGGACTACTGGTCTGCTATTTTGACCTATTCGATCAGAAATTACAGCTTATAAAACCAAGGGTTTTATATGCTGTGGAGCTATTTTGGAAAATCAAGTAAATCTCATATAAATTTCACCCTAATCGCAAATAAATGCATTCCTTTCATGCACTGTAGTATTCCAAACAATTTTGTAAATACAATTGTGCTTAAAAAATGCATAGTTATTTTTTAATCTTTAACGGTTTAAAAATGCTACTTTTCGAACTAGTCCCTGGATTTTGATCATAGCCATTCTAACCTGGTCTTAAAATACTCTGTGGAGTCTCTAGGTAAATAATTATCAAAAAAAAGTTGACTTTTTTACTTAACATGGCTTCTATAAATCAACAAACCACTTCGGCCTTGGAATGCACGGCCTATATTGCTATAACTCCTCAGTCTTTACTCAGATCAACTCAATATATTATAGACATGTATGCATCAAGACTTTAATGAGATGTCCAAAAATTGGTGCAGTTTGGCCGTTAGGGGGAGCTATAGCACTTAAAAATATTTAAAAAAAAAAACACTAAAACGCTTATTACAATGTTATTGCACAGTCTATAGACAAACTCCTGATGTCATTTGATTCAGCTCTCAGTCCTGCACAACTTTGTAATTTCATGTTGTGTCAGAAAATGGACTACTGCTCTGCTATTTTGACCTATTTGTTCAGAAATTACAGCTTATAAAACCAAGTGTAAAAGGTCAATCTCAATGAAACTTGGTACACGTGTCTGTCTCAGGCCCCTGATCAATGATCTAAATACTTGGAGGCTTTCTGAATTATTCTAAGGCCTTTAATCTCACTTCTGTGTGCCATAATTGTCCCTAATGCTATAAGGGCCTGTACACATAAGCCTCAGCCTCTATAATGTTAATAGACCACTGCTGATTATTTATGGTGAATGAAGACCTGAAGATAAACTCCCACTTCCTATAAGTTTTACCTCTCTGTCTGTAAACAAGGTCCAAACTGCTTTAAGCCTTCTGAGGCCTCAAGGGTTTAAAAGCAGCTGAACAGTTCTCAGTGGGCCTCTACAACACTGAGCTGAAAGTGAGATGTTCCTTTTTTGATAAATACAAACGAATGACATGGTTCCTAATGACATGAAAACTGCCTGAGCTGTTAAACCTGTATTATCTTTATAGATCTAGAAACAAGGTCCGAACTGCTTTAGGCCTTGTGAGGCCTTGCTGGTCCAAAAGGCCTCAGTGGACTTATGACGTGCTAGGACCCTCAATTGCCGCTTGCGGCTATATTTATTATTATTCTTTTTCTCGGCTGAAACGCAACGGGCAGAATAGGCCGTAAGGCCCAGAAGGACCAAACTTGGACTGAAGGTACAGTAGGGGTGAAATGACTCAGCCACAACGAATGGCACCAACTGGCCTCAAGGGGGCGCTACAGCAAAGCAAAACACGTTTTGGCCTATAACTCCTAAACCAAAATTTTGCCAGACAAAATGACATTTTTCCCAGGTTCCTTGGGTCAAAACCTATCACTTTGCCATTTGGACCATTAAGCTCCGCCTACTTAGATCTTTTTCTAATTAGCATAATATGCAAAACCTACTTTTGCGAACTAGTCTTAGGGTTTAAGCCCAAAAATTCTGAAAAAAATCTCAAAAAATTCTCCAGACCCTGAACATCAATATCTATCACAAACATGTCGACTTTTGTAAACAAAATGGCCGCCATATGCAAATGAACCCTATCGAGAAAATACTTAATTAATTAAAAATTCTGTAACTCTAACATGCTTCATCCAAAAAATTTGAAACTTTGGAATTTGGTTCAGGACATGATTCTGAGGTGGCCTATCAAGTTTGGCGCAATTACATATATAGGGGGCGCTATAAATGCTACATAACTGTTTCTCAGCAACCGTAAGTCCGATCAAGCTGAAACTTTGCACGCTTCATCTTTGACACAGTCTATAAGTGAATCTTTAAGGACGATTTGATACATAAAAAATTATGGAGGCCATTGGCCAATAGGCTTTCAGCAGGCATTTGACAGGCTTAACATTAACCAATCAGCATGAAACTTCACTGGTATGTCTTTGGAGGGACTTTGCAACAGCCAATAAATTTTCAAAAGATTTGGCCACTAGGTGGCGCTATTTTGGAAAATCGGGTGTATCTCATACAAAAATTTAACCTAATGTCAAACAAATGCATTCCCCTCATGCACTCGAGTATTCCAAACATCTTTGTAAATATAGAATTGTTTAAAAAAATGCATAGTTATTTTTTAATCATTAAAGGTTTAAAAATGCTACTTTTTGAACTAGTCCCTGGATTTTTACCATAGCCATTCCAAACTGGTCTTAAAATACTCTGTGGAGTCTCTAGGTAAATAAGCATCAAAAAAAAGTTTACTTTTGTACTACACATGGCTTCTATAAATCAACAAACCACTTCGGCCTTGGAATGTACGGCCTATATTGCTATAACTCCTCAGTCTTTACTCAGATCAACTTAGTATTTTACAGACATGTGGCAAATAAACCTCTGATGAGATGTACAAAGTTTGGTGCAGTTTGGCCTTTAGGGGGCGCTATAGCTTCTAAAAACACTTAAAATCACTAAAACGCTTATTACAATGTTATTACACAATCTATAGCCAAAACTCTGATGTCATTTGATTCAGCTCTCAGTCCTGCATAACTTTGTAATTACATGTTGTGTCAGAAAATGGACTACTGCTCTGCAATTTCGACCTATTCGTTCAGAAATTACAGCTTATAAAAGCAAGGCTCTAGACAACAGCTCTCCTTCTCACCACTTGATGGAGCCAGATACAAAGGAATGACATGGTGCCAAATGACAGGAGAGCTGCCTAAGCTTTAAAGCCTGTATTATCTTGATAGATCTAGAAACAAGGTCCAAACTGCTTTAGGCCTTGTGAGGCCTTGCTCGTCCAAAAGGCCTCAATTGACTTTTGTAAACAAAATGGCCGCCATATGCAAATGAACCCTATCGAGAAAATACTTAATTAATTAAAAATTCTGTAACTCTAACATGCTTCAACAAAAAAAATTGAAACTTTGGCATTTGGTTCAGGACATGATTCTGAGGTGGCCTATCAAGTTTGGCGCAATTACATATATAGGGGGCGCTATAAATGCTACATAACTGTTTCTCAGCAACCGTAAGTCCGATCAAGCTGAAACTTTGCACGCATCATCTTTGACACAGTCTATAAGTGAATCTTTAAGGACGATTTGATACATAAAAAATTATGGAGGCCATTGGCCAATAGGCTTTCAGCAGGCATTTGACAGGCTTAACATTAACCAATCAGCATGAAACTTCACTGGTATGTCTTTGGAGGGACTTTGCAACAGCCAATAAATTTTCAAAAGATTTGGCCACTAGGTGGCGCTATTTTGGAAAATCGGGTGTATCTCATACAAAATTCAACCTAATGTCAAACAAATGCATTCCCCTCATGCACTCGAGTATTCCAAACAACTTGCATAGTTATTTTTCTATCATTAAAGGTTTAAAAATGCTACTTTTTGAACTAGTCCCTGGATTTTTACCATAGCCATTCCAAACTGGTCTTAAAATACTCTGTGGAGTCTCTAGGTAAATAAGCATCAAAAAAAAGTTTACTTTTGTACTACACATGGCTTCTATAAATCAACAAACCACTTCGGCCTTGGAATGCACGGCCTATATTGCTATAACTCCTCAGTCTTTACTCAGATCAACTTAGTATTTTACAGACATGTGGCAACTATGACTCTGATGAGATGTACAAAGGTTCGTGCAGATAGGCCTTCAGGGGGCGCTATAGCTTCTAAAAACACTTAAAATCACTAAAATGCTTATTACAATGTTATTACACAATCTATAGCCAAAACTCTGATGTCATTTGATTCAGCTCTCAGTCCTGCATAACTTTGTAATTACATGTTGTGTCAGAAAATGGACTACTGCTCTGCAATTTTGACCTATTCGTTCAGAAATAACAGCTTATAAAAGCAAGGGTCAAAGGTCAATCTCAATGAAACTTGGTACGCATGTCTGTCTCAGGCCCTTGATCAATGATCTAAACACTTGGAGGCTTTTTGAATAATCCTAAGGATTTTAATCTCACTTCTGTGTGCCATAATTGTCCCTAATGCTATAAGGGCCTGTACACATAAGCCACAGCCTCTATAATGTTAATAGACCACTGCTCATTATTTATGGTGAATGAAGACCTGATGATAGACTCCCACTTCCTATAAGTTTTACCCCTCTGTCTGTAAACAAGGTCCAAACTGCTTTAAGCCTTCTGAGGCCTCAAGGGTTTAAAAGCAGCTGAACAGTTCTCAGTGGGCCTCTACAGCACTGAGCTGAAAGTGAGATGTTCCTTTTTTGATAAATACAAACGAATGACATGGTTCCTAATGACATGAAAACTGCCTGAGCTGTTAAACCTGTATTATCTTTATAGATCTAGAAACAAGGTCCGAACTGCTTTAGGCCTTGTGAGGCCTTGCTGGTCCAAAAGGCCTCAGTGGACTTATGACGTGCTAGGACCCTCAATTGCCGCTTGCGGCTATATTTAGGGGGCCAAGCACCGAAGGTGCTGGAACCCTATTGTTATTATTATTATTAGGGGGCCAAGCACCGAAGGTGCTGGAACCCTATTGTTTTATTATTATTATTATTATTATTATTATTATTATTATTATTCTTCCGCTCGATTTTTGACCTAGAAGTTGTTCCAGAGCAGCCATCTTAAGCCATCCAGACACCAAATTTGGTGTGAAGATAGTTTGTATAAAGATCTAGCCACACACCTAAAATGGTGCAGATTGGCCTCATGGTGGCGCTATAGCGCAAGCCTTCGCGTTTTGTCAAATATCTCCTGAACCATGAGACATAGAGTCAAAATTCTTTCTGATTCTTATCGCGTGATCAATTCTGAAACAACGCTATGCTGCAACTTTATAGCTCCGCCCACTTTTGCTGCACCATTTTTTTCAAAATGTGCAAAAAACTAATTAAGTTGAACTAGTCCGAGGATGTACATGAAACCCCATCAATATAGGTGTCAAAAAGTTCTTCTGAGTCTGCAGGAACAGAATCATAAAAAGATGTTTGCATTTTTGTGAACAGTATGGCTGCCAGAGGCAAATAAGAACCCACCTGCACATGGAGCTAAATTTACTAAATTGCTTATAAATCTGGAATGCTGAAGTCAATACTCACCAACCTTCGGAGGTTGGTTGAACACTTAAATTTGGGGACGCCCATTTAATTTGGGTTCAATTAATCAATAGGGGGCACTGTAACAAAAAAAATTTGTTTCTCAGCTGCTGTACACACAACTAAGCTGAAACTTTGCATGTTGCTTCTTTGTACTACTCTATAAAGGATATATTGTGGACATTATGATAAAACATAGTCGTAATTAACCAGTTAGCATTAAACTTGGTTATAACTGGCTTAACATTGGCCAATCATCACGAAACTTAAATAGTAAGTACATGTAGACATTCTGTAGTAGCTTATAAAATTTGATGTTAATTGGCCACAAGGTGGCGCTGTTCTAGAAAAACGAGTTTGTGTCCAAATACTTTTGGTGTGTGTCAATAAAATTGCGTCCAAGTGATGCAGTGCACTTAGCTTAACAACTTTCTTATCTTATACAAGTCTGTTAGAAATCTTTTTAGTTTTTCTGCAATTATACAAAGTATGAGCAAGCCAGTTAAAAAAAACTGCTCTCTGATTTTTTAAGATATCTTCTCAAAACTGTCTAGAATGATTTAGTGGAGTCTCAAAGTAAATAATTATAAAAAAAACATTCACATTTTCTTAAATCCTCCCTGCAGCACACGAATCAGTAGGTACCTCATGGGTGTTCTGACATAAGTGGCTATAATTATATCAAGGATAGACCAGTTGAAATCAAACTTACAATACATGTCTACAAACGTGAATAGCCGATAAACAGAGCATTCCTTCAAATTTTGGCATGAATAGGTCTCAGTGGGTCACTACAGAGCAGGACTTTCACTAAATGCATTGCTTAATCTCCTGGGCAAGCACTTCCTTTTTTTGACCACTAGATGGAGCCAAATGAAAATGAATGACATGCTGCCAAGTAACATGAGTGAAAACTGCCTGAGCCTTTCTTATTAAACACAGCCCGTAATTTTATTTTCTTTATCTTGATTGATCTAGAACCAATCTAAGCAGTCTAAAATTACATACTTAACAGTAAATGCTGGCTTCGTTGTGCAAAATGGTTCCAGCGTGTGATTTTAGAAGTGTTACCAGGCTGTAATGAGTCCATTGCCTTCCTTTAAATCTGAGGTATTTACAGGTTGAATGTTACCCAGGCTGCGTGCTAGAAAGTCATGAGAGAAGTGTTTTCAATCACTTCCTTTTTAGAGGTTTCTGACATAAGTGATTATAATTATGTCACGGATTGCTATTGTATTTGTTAGGATTGCCGATTGTGATCAAATTTGGAATACATGGAAAACATTAGTCTAAAAATCAGCTTAGATCTAAAAGAATCAGGCCTTATGGGGCCTCTAAAGCTGCATTAGACTCTGAATTACAGCCTTAGTGAAATGACCACTCAGCCAAGACCAGAATGGCACCAACATGTCCTCAATTGCTTGGCGCTATAGCAAATCAAAACATTTTGTCCTATAACTCCTAAACCAAAATTTTGCCACACAAAATGACATTTTTCCCATGTTCCTTGGGTCAAAACCAATCACTTTGCCATTTGGACCATTAAGCTCCGCCTACTTAGATCTTTTTCTAATTAGCATAATATGCAAAACCTACTTTTGCGAACTAGTCTTAGGATTTAAGCCCAAAAATTCTGAAAAAAATCTAAAAAAATTCTACAGACCCTGCCCATCAATAATTATCAAAAACATGTCGACTTTTGTAGACAAGATGGCCGCCATATGCAAATGAACCCTATCGAGAAAATACATAATTAGTAAAAAATTCTGTAACTCAAACATGCTTCATCCAAAAAATTTGAAACTTTGGAATTTGGTTCAGGACATGATTCTGAGGTGGCCTATCAAGTTTGGCGCAGGTACATCAATAGGTGGCGCTATAAATGCTACATAACTGTTTCTCAGCAACCGTAAGTCCAATCAAGCTGAAACTTTGCACGCTTAATCTTGGACACAGTCTATAAGTGTATCTTTAAGGACAATTTGATACATCAAAAATTATGGACGCCATTAGCCAATCAGCTTTCAGCAGGCATTTGATAGGCTTAACATTAACCAATCAGCATGAAACTTCACTGGTATGTCTTTGGAGGGACTTTGCAACAGCCAGTAACATTTCAAAAGATTTGGCCACTAGGTGGCGCTATTTTGGAAAATCGGGTGTATCTCATAAACAATTCAACCTAATCTCAAACAAATGCATTCCCCTCATGCACTGGAGTATTCCAAACAACTTTGTAAATACAATTGTATTAAAAAAATGCATATTTATTTTTTTATCTTTAACGGTTTAAAAATGCTACTTTTCGAACTAGTCCCTGGATTTTTACCATAGCCATTCCAAACTGGTCTTAAAATACTCTGTGGAGTCTCTAGGTAAATAATTATCAAAAAAAAGTTGACTTTTGTACTTAACATGGCTTCTATAAATCAACAAATCACTTCGGCCTTGGAATTTACAGCCTATATTGCTATAACTCCTCAGCCATTACTCAGATCAACTTAGTATTTTACAGACATGTGGCAACTAAGACTCTGATGAGATGTACAAAAATTTGGTGCACTTTTGGCCTTTAGGGGGCGCTATATAGCTTCTAAAAAACACTAAAAAAATCACTAAAATGCTTATTACAATGTTATTACACAATCTATAGCCAAAACTCTGATGTCATTTGATTCAGCTCTCAGTCCTGCACAACTTTGTAACTACATGTTGTGTCAGAAAATGGACTACTGCTCTGCTATTTCGACCTATTCGTTTGGAAATTACAGCTCATAAAACCAAGGGTCTCTATGAAACTTGATTTCTGTCTGTCTCACCCCTGATCAATGATCTAAACACTTGGAGAATAATCAAAGGATTTTAATCTCACATCTGTGTGCAGAATGTCCCTTCAAAGGCCTGTCAACATAGCCTCAGCCTCTATAATGTTAATAGACCAATGATTATTTATGGTGAATGAAGACCGGATAAACTCCCACTTCCTATAAGTTTTACCTCTCTGTCTGTAAACAAGGTCCAAACTGCTTTAAGCCTTCTGAGGCCTCAAGGGTTTCTAGCAGCTGAAAAAGTTCTCAGTGGGCCTCTAGGCACTGTGCTGAAAGCCTTGTCCTCCTTTTGATAAATACAAACGAATGACATGGTTCCTAATGACATGAAAACTGCCTGAGCTGTTAAACCTTATTATCTTTATAGATCTAGAAACAAGGTCCGAAAACTGCTTTAGGCCTTGTGAGGCCTTGCTGGCCAAAAAGCCTCAGTGGACTTATGACGTGCGTGCTAGGACCCTCAATTGCCGCTTGCGGCTACTTATTTAGGGTCCTAGCACGTAGTGCAGGGACCCTATTGTATTGTATTTGTTAGGATTAGGATTGCCGCTTTCTTCTTCTTCTTCTTATTATTATTATTCTTTTT
Source organism: Prochilodus magdalenae (assembly GCA_024036415.1). Classification (NCBI taxonomy): domain Eukaryota; kingdom Metazoa; phylum Chordata; class Actinopteri; order Characiformes; family Prochilodontidae; genus Prochilodus; species Prochilodus magdalenae. The sequence goes on from JAMWET010002359.1 coordinate 13,521, forward strand.
CTCGGCTGAAACGCGTTGTAGAGCAAAGACCGTAAGGCCTAGAGACACCAAACTTGGACTGAAGGTACAGAATCAGTGAAATGACTCAGCCCCAAAGAATGGCACCAACTGGCCACAAGGGGGCGCTATAGCAAACCAAAACACGTTTTGGCCTATAACTCCCAAACCAAAATTTTGCCAGACAAAATGACATTTTTCCCAGGTTCCTTGGGTCAAAACCTATCACTTTGCCATTTGGACCATTAAGCTCCGCCTACTTAGATCTTTTTCTAATTAGCATAATATGCAAAACCTACTTTTGCGAACTAGTCTTAGGGTTTAAGCCCAAAAATTCTGAAAAAAATCTCAAAAAATTCTCCAGACCCTGAACATCAATAATTATCAAAAACATGTCGACTTTTGTAAACAAAATGGCCGCCATATGCAAATGAACCCTATCGAGAAAATACTTAATTAATTAAAAATTCTGTAACTCAAACATGCTTCATCCAAAAAATTTGAAACTTTGGAATTTGGTTCAGGACATGATTCTGAGGTGGCCTATCAAGTTTGGCGCATTTACATCTATAGGGGGCGCTATAAATGCTACATAACTGTTTCTCAGCAACCATAAGTCCGATCGAGCTGAAACTTTGCACGCTTCATCTTTGACACAGTCTATAAGTGAATCTTTAAGGACAATTTGATACATCAAAAATTATGGACGCCATTAGCCAATCAGCTTTCAGCAGGCATTTGATAGGCTTAACATTAACCAATCAGCATGAAACTTCACTGGTATGTAAATTTCAAAAGATTTGGCCACTAGGTGTCGCTATTTTGGAAAATCGGGTGTATCTCATATAAAATTCAATCTAATGTCAAACAAATGCATTCCCATCATGCAATGGAGTATTCCAAACAACTTTGTAAATACAATTGTGTTAAAAAAATGCATAGTTATTTTTTAATCTTTAACGGTTTAAAAATGCTACTTTTCGAACTAGTCCCTGGATTTTGATCATAGCCATTCCAAACTGGTCTTAAAATACTCTGTGGAGTCTCTAGGTAAATAATTATCAAAAAAAAGTTGACTTTTGTACTTAACATGGCTTCTATAAATCAACAAATCACTTCGGCCTTGGAATTTACAGCCTATATTGCTAGAACTCCTCAGTCTTTACTCAGATCAACTCAGTATTTTACAGACATGTGGCAACTAAGACTCTGATGAGATGTACAAAACATTGGTGCAGTTTGGCCTTTAGGGGGCGCTATAGCCCTAAAAAAACTCTAAAAATCACTAAAATGCTTATTACAATGTTATTACACAATCTATAGCCAAACCTCTGATGTCATTTGATTCAACTCTAGGTCCTGCACAACTTTGTAATTACATGTTGTGTCAGAAAATGGACTACTGCTCTGCAATTTCGACCTATTCGTTCAGAAATAACAGCTTATAAAACCAAGGGTTTTATATGTTGTGGCGCTATTTTGGAAAATCAAGTATATCTCATATAAATTTGACCCGAATCGCAAATAAATGCATTACTTTCATGCACTGGAGTGTTCCAAACAATTTTGCACATACTATTGTGTTAAAAAAATGTATAGTTATTTTTTAATCATTAAATGTTCAAAAATGCTACTTTTCGAACTAGTCCCTGGATTTTGATCATAGCCATTCCAAACTGGTCTTAAAATACTCTGTGGAGTCTCTAGGTAAATAATTATCAAAAAAAAGTTGACTTTTTTACTTAACATGGCTTCTATAAATCAACAAATCACTTCGGCCTTGGAATTTACAGCCTATAGTGCTATAACTCCTCAGTCTTTACTCAGATCAACTCAGTATTTTATAGACATGTGGCAACTAAGAGTCTGATGAGATGTACAAAATTTGGTGCAGTTTGGCCTTTAGGGGGCGCTATAGCACTTAAACACTAAAAATCACTAAAGCGCTTATTACAATGTTATTACACAGTCTATTAATGAACTCCTGATGCCCTTTGATTCAGCTGTTATTCCTGCACAACTTTGTAATTACATGTTGTGTCAGAAAATGGACTACTGCTCTGCTATTTTGACCTATTCGTTCAGAAATAACAGCTTATAAAACCAAGGGTCAAAGGTCAATCTCAATGAAACTTGGTACACATGTCTGTCTCAGGCCCCTGATCAATGATCTAAACACTTGGAGGCTTTTTGAATAATCCTAAGGATTTTAATCTCACTTCTGTGTGCCATAATTGTCCCTAATGCTATAAGGGCCTGTACACATAAGCCTCAGCCTCTATAATGTTAATAGACCACTGCTGATTATTTATGGTGAATGAAGACCTGAAGATAAACTCCCACTTCCTATAAGTTTTACCTCTCTGTCTGTAAACAAGGTCCAAACTGCTTTAAGCCTTCTGAGGCCTCAAGGGTTTAAAAGCAGCTGAACAGTTCTCAGTGGGCCTCTACAGCACTGAGCTGAAAGTGAGATGTTCCTTTTTTGATAAATACAAACGAATGACATGGTTCCTAATGACATGAGAACTGCCTGAGCTGTTAAACCTGTATTATCTTTATAGATCTAGAAACAAGGTCCGAACTGCTTTAGGCCTTGTGAGGCCTTGCTGGTCCAAAAGGCCTCAGTGGACTTATGACGTGCTAGGACCCTCAATTGCCGCTTGCGGCTATATTTTTTTTTATTATTCTTTTTCTCGGCTGAAACGCATCGCAGAGCAAAAACCGTAAGGCCTAGAGACACCAAACTTGGACTGAAGGTACAGTAGGGGTGAAATGACTCAGCCACAAAAAATGGCACCAACTGGCCACAAGGTGGCGCTATAGCAAACAAAACACGTTTTGGCCTATAACTCCTAAACCAAAATTTTGCCAGACAAAATGACATTTTTCCCAGGTTCCTTGGGTCAAAACCTATCACTTTGCCATTTGGACCATTAAGCTCCGCCTACTTAGATCTTTTTCTAATTAGCATAATATGCAAAACCTACTTTTGCGAACTAGTCTTAGGGTTTAAGCCCGAAAATTCTGAAAAAAATCTCAAAAAATTCTCCAGACACTGAACCTCAATAATTATCAAAAACATGTCGACTTTTGTAAACAAGATGGCCGCCATATGCAAATTAACCCTTTCGAGAAAATACTTAATTAATTAAAAATTCTGTAACTCAAACATGCTTCATCCAAAAAATTTGAAACTTTGGAATTTGGTTCAGGACATGATTCTGAGGTGGCCTATCAAGTTTGGCGCATTTACATCAATAGGTGGCGCTATAAATGCTACATAACTGTTTCTCAGCATCCGTAAGTCCGATCGACCTGAAACTTTGCACACTTCATCTTTGACACAGTCTATAAGAGAATCTTTAAGGACGTCTTGATACATCAAAATTTATGAACGCCATTAGCCAATCAGCTTTCAGCAGGCATTTGATAGGCTTAACATTAACCAATCAGCATGAAACTTCACTGGTATGTCTTTGGAGGGACTTTGCAACAGCCAGTAAAATTTCGAAAGATTTGGCCACTAGGTGGCGCTATTTTGGGAACCTAGGTATATCTCATATATATTTCACCCAAATCTCAAATAAATGCAGTTTTTTCATGCACTGTAGTATTCCAAACAATTTTGTAAATACAATTGGGTTAAAAAAATGCATAGTTATTTTTTAATCATTAAATGTTTGAAAATGCTACTTTTCGAACTAGTCCCTGGATTTTGATCACAGCCGTTCCAAACTGGTCTTAAAATACTCTGTGGAGTCTCAAGGTAAATAATTATCAAGAAAAAGTTGACTTTTGTACTTAACATGGCTTCTATAAATCAACAAACCACTTCGGCCTTGGAATTTACAGCCTATATTGCTATAACTCCTCAGTCTTTACTCAGATCAACTCAGTATTTAATAGACATGTGGCAACTAAGACTTTGATGAGATGTACAAAATTTGGTGCAGTTTGGCCTTTAGGGGGCGCTATAGCATTTAGAAACACTTAAAATCACTAAAATGCTTATTACAATGTTATTACACAGTCTATTAACGAACTCCTGATGTCATTTGATTCAACTCTAGGTCCTGCACAACTTTGTAATTACATGTTGTGTCAGAAAATGGACTACTGCTCTGCCATTTTGACCTATTCGTTCAAAAAAAAAAAACAGTTTATAAAAGCAAGGGTCAAAAGTCAATCTTAATGAAACTTGGTACGCATGTCTGTCTCAGGCCCCTGATCAATGATCTAAACACTTGGAGGCTTTTTGAATAATCCTAAGGCCTTTAATCTCACTTCTGTGTGCCACAATAGTCCCTAATGCTATACGGGCCTGTATACATAAGCGTCAGCCTCTATAATGTTAATAGACCACTGCTGATCATTTAAGGTGAATGAAGACCTGATGATAAACTCCCACTTCCTGTAAGTTTTACCTCTCTGTCTGTAAACAAGGTCCAAACTGCTTTAAGCCTTCTGAGGCCTCAAGGGTTTAAAAGCAGCTGAACAGTTCTCAGTGGGCTTCTACAGCACTGATCTGAAAGTGAGATGTTCCTTTTTTGATAAATACAAATGAATGACACGGTTCCTAATGACATGAAAACTGCCTGAGCTGTTAAACCTGTATTATCTTTATAGATCTAGAAACAAGGTCCGAACTGCTTTAGGCCTAGTGAGGCCTTGCTGGTCCAAAAGGCCTCGGTGGACTTATGACGTGCTAGGACCCTCAATTGCCGCTTGCGGCTATATTTTATTTTATTATTTTATTTTATTTCAGTAATTGGGGTTAGAACTAACTTGTCTAAATAAATCCAGCTAACATTTACTTTTCATTGAATACGTGTGTGTGGCTTGTTTATTTTATTTTGTTTCTAATGTATATGAACATTTTTGGAGGCACCGCGCTATTTACTCTTCTTTATTAGTGTACTTAACCAAGAGTTAACTGTTACTGAGATGTACGCCCCCTAAATTTTTACTGGGCGCCTTTAGGGAGGTGTTACATCTCTAATATATGTATTTTGTTATTTTGTTTTTATCTTCATTTTCCTTTACAGTTTAAAAGCTTTAATTCCTCTTCCAGTTTACAGAATATTCATCATGGACAGATCAATAGTATTGGTTCAGCTTAGAATCTTATATCAGCCTCCACTACAGGTAAAGAAGGCTGTTCTATCCACTGAAGGTGGTTGAAGCTTACTTCATGTGTAATCAGCTGTATGGATACACTGTTATAAGAGGGAAGCCTATTCACTGCTATTCTCATTACAGGACTGTCCTGAATGAACCATGGATAAACAAACAGTCTGACCACTAGATGGTGCAATGGAACAGTTAAAAAAAACGAGCACCTTGTTATTTCCCCGACAATTCTTTCTCTCTTACTGAGTAGGATTTAACAACACGCTAACTGTAAAGCCTCAAAAGCATTTACATCTTGAAGCTTAGAGGGGGAAAGAACGGACAGGATAGAGATAGTTATGGTACAACTACCTGAATTTTAAATATGCCTATCTGTTTTGGGAGGCTGAAGATTCGTGTGTAACAGTCTATAAGCTCTGATGAAGCTAGCAATAAACGCCTCCACACACGGATTCATCAGTCGCCTCCACCAAGACTAAAGCGGGACTCGTCACTGAAGATGACCCGCTGCCATTCTGAGTCACTCCATGACAGTCTGGTACGACTGCAGTCTTGGGCGATGTTGACGTGGTGTTAAGTTGCTTCTTTCTGACTAATATACATGTCTGACTAGTACGTATGCCACATGGCAACACAAAAAGACTTAACAATGAATTTACATGAAAATATTCAGCTATTATAATTTTAACAGCATCGCTTGCCATAAAGGTGTACTTTGTAGAATTACAGGCTGTTCCTCTATGTAATGTCAATGGTCAGGACCCCCACAGGACCACCACAGAGCAGGTATGATGTGGGTGGTGGATCATTCTCAGCACTGCAGTGACACTGACGTGGTGCTGGTGTGAGTGGATCAGACACAGCAGTGCTGCTGGAGTGTTGAGACACTGTGTCCACTCACTGTCCACTCTATTAGACACTCCTACCTTGCTGGTCCACCTTGTAGATGGACAGTCAGAGACGATAGCTCATCTGCTGCTGCACAGTGCAGTGTTGGTCCTCCTCTAGTGACAGGATGCTGCCTACAGGCATTGCTGGCTGGATAGTTTTGGTTGGTAAACGATTCTCGGTCCAGCAGCACTGATGTATCTGATCCACTCACACCAGTGCGTCAGTGTTACTGCAGTGCTGAGAATGATCCACCACACACACATAGTACCTGCTCTGTGGTGGTCCTGTGGGGGTCCTGACCATTGAAGAACAAGTTAACAAAGTATACAGAGAAACAGATGGACTACAGTCTGTAACTGCAGAGCTGCAAACTGCTTCTATATGGTCCATGAAGCTGATAAAATGTCTAAAATCTTTTGAATGTATTTTACATAGATACAATAATTCAATAAATATTCAATCATTCAGTAATTCCTACACTGGCCACTAGAGTGCGACAAAACATTTTCCTAGATAAGAACATCTTCTACCAGAAGCCTAAGATAAGATAAGATAAGATAATCCTTTATTAGTCCCACAGTGGGGAAATTCACAGTGTTACAGCAGCAAAGGGATAGCAAGGTACTCAGTACAAAGAATAAGACAGGTGAACAGAACAACATACAGTGAGGAAAATAAGTAGAAAATCATAGAGGGGTCTGAAATTTTCATCTTAGGTGCATGTCCACTGTGAGAGACATAATCTAAAAAAAAACCTGGAAATCACAATGTATGATTTTTTTAATAATTTATTTTTGTGTTACTGCTGTAAATCAGTATTTGGACACCTGCCAATCAGCAAAAACTCTGACCCTCTGGCCCTCAAACACCTGTTAGTCGGCCTCTAAAACTTTCACCTCCACTCCACCTATTATTCTAAATTAGAAGCACCTGTTGGAGGTCGTTAGCTGCATAAAGACACCTGTCCCCCCCACACCATCAGTAAGACCCCAACTACTAACATGGCTAAGACCAGAGAGCTGTCCAAAGACCCCAGAGACTAAACTGCTGACCTCCACAAGGCTGGAAAGGGCTACGGGGCAACTGCCAAGCAGCTTGGTGAAAAAAGATCAACTGTTGGAGCAATTATTTAAAAATGGGAGGAGCTAAACATGACTGTCAATCTCCCTCAGACTGGGGCTCCACGCAAGATCTCACCTGGTGGCGTGTGGAGTGATTTCATCCACAGTGGTGTAGAGGACCTGGTAAAATACTTACCTGCAGCAGTAACACACAAATACATTATTAAAAAGGCATACATTGTGATTTCCGGATTATGTCTCTCACAGTGGACATCACCTGTGGATGAAAATTTCAGACCCCTGCCATGATTTCTGTAACTGGGAGACACTTGCAAAAGTACCTGCAGGGTGTTCATTATTAAAAATACTTACCGGATTATGTCTCTCACTGTATGGACAATATAAACATTAATAATTTCAACCCCTAATAAAAGTCAAAACCTTTCTCTCAATCAAATCATTATAAAAAATGTCAAAAACCTTTCTCTCTCAAAGACTAAGACATCGCTCCCCCAGTGTCTCTCAGCCTTAGCTTCCTTCAGCCGTGAATCACCAGCGCACGGTGTCAAGCGGATTGAACTTTTTAGCATATATTTTTTATAACTTTTTATATATATTTATTATTCACTATGTAATAATTATTAAAATGTATTTTTACATTCTTAAAGTTCTTGTGCATTTTTGTAAGCTTTAGTCTGTTTTATGAAGAAAAAAAAAAGGGCACTGTTGTCAGTCGACTTATTTTTTAATATATTTAAATAGCGCTTTTTACAACAGGTGTGTCACAAAGCAGCTTTACAAAGAATCTGGTGTTCGAGCCCCCAATGAGCAAGCCGAGGGCCACAGTGGCAAGGAACAACTCCCTCAGTTAGAAAGGAAGAAACCTTGAGAGGAACCAAGACTCAAAAGGGGAACCCATCCTCCTCGGGTCAGCACCAGATACAGGACAGCACAGGAAAGGAGAGTATAGTGTTTGTAGAGTAGAATAATAATTGTCTGATCTGTAGTTAGGTAGTCAGGTTATCAGATGGGCCAGCAGGACGCAGGCCACGCCTCCACAGTGCAGGACAACCAGGAGCTCTGTGGTGGTTAAAGGCATCAGTGGCTCCCAGTCAGAGCAGATGTACCAGCATCAGCCCACACAGGATGGGCAGCAGTTCAGCTCAGACAGAGAGATCAGACAGACTGTTAGCTTTTAAAATAATTTATATTTTTTTTATAATTATTTATTAATAATTTTAGTTTTTTAACTGTTTTTTAGTTTTTTAAATCATTTTTATATAATTTATTAATATTTTTATATAAATGCTTTCTTATTAAAATGTTGGAAATGTTATTAAACTTAAATAATGTCCAGGATATTAAGACAGGCATCATTGCAAATACTAGACAACAAAAAAACACAAACATTACAGAAGCTTTCTATGATTACTTAAATGTGACAAATTACATGTAACAAATGAATGAACATTTCTGTGATTTCATATTAAAAGAATTTATATGTTTTGAACTTACATGTTTATATATTTGTGGAATTCTTTAGTATAAATAAAGTAGAGATACTATGTCATTTCAAATAAAAACTACATAAACTTTCTATAAATTACAGAAAAAAACGGACACAAAAATAAATATTACACATTTTTTTTTTACAAAATATGAAGATTATGCTAATTACATCACAATTTGATCCATTTGCATTTTGGGAACTATATATAAATATATATAGCTTAAATCTGCTTACTGTACTTTCTAAACTTTTGGTTGTCATGTAAATCTCTTCAAATTTACATTTAGTATGAAATACCAAACAACTTTGTAATTTTTCTAGGACTTCATTGTAAGCCATCCTCAAAATATCTTTCTGGTCATATGTTTATATGTTTATAGATTTTTACATTGTAATAATAATCCACAGAACTTTTGTAATTTTTCTGTGACTTTATTGTAGACTTTCATTGTCCACAGTGAAAGCAGTGAGCCCACCTAGACGTACTGGCTATGAAGATTCTGTAAACTGATAACATTTATGTAAATTTCTAACACTTTTAAATATTCATCATCTTATGTTTTTGTCATTTTTCTGTAATTTTATTGCAGTTATGACACTCATCTAATAAAATCATAAAACATTGTAATTTGTCTCTTTATTCTGTATTATCTGTGTTTTTATATGCTTTTTATATTTTTATATGTACGCTTGTTAGTGGTAACTCTAGAGGGCTCCAGTGCATATTTAACCCAAGTTAGTAATATTAAACTTGTATACAATAAAGATCCAACATATTCATACTCTGTCATCACTCCAAATATTGATGATCTTGGAACATGACTACTGAAAAATTACAGAAACACTATGATTTTACGTTAAAAATTGTGCAAGTTTAATAAAATCACAGAAATATTACAGAATTATTTTATGATGTTCTATTAAAGCAATGTAAAAAAACATTTAACATATATTAGCCTATTACAGATACAACATATTCAGATTCTGTCATCATAAATAACAAGTTACAATAATAAATAATAAAACTACAGAAACATTACTACACTCTATGATTTCTTGTAAAATGTGAACGATGATGTGAATGTTATGACAACAGTGACAGAATGAGCTGAAATGTTTTGTCTGTTTTTGAGCTATGAGGATTTTAGAAACGAAAGCATCAACTCAGAGGAGACTGGGTCCAACGACATTTTGGAAGACACCTTGCCTCCAAAAGTAAGATCAACTGTTAACTTGTGTTGGAGAAGAAGCTGTGTACACCAGCATGCAGACTCTGCAGAAAGATGAGAACCCAACATTTGAGCTGCACATCAGCCAGCGGGAGTGTTCACAGACATCTTCAACCTCTCTCCCTTCCTGTCAGTCGTGCCAGCATGTTTCAGACTGCCCACCATTGTGCCAGTTCCAAAGACAGCCAGCATCACCACCTTAAATGACTGGCACCCAGTGGCTCTGACCTCCATCATAAGCAAGTGCTTTGAGAAGCTGGTCAGAGACTTCATCTGCTCCTCACTACCTGCCACCCTGGACCCACTGCAGTTCACCCACCGACAGAACAGATCCACTGATGATGCAACAGCCCTGACCCTGCACACTGCCCTCTCCCACCTGGACAAACAGAACACGTACACAGCACACTGCCCTCTCCCACCTGGACCAACAGAACACGTACACTGCACACTGCCCTCTCCCACCTGGACAAACCTCTCCCACCTGGACAAACAGAACAGGTACACTGCCACCTGGACACTGCCCTCTCCCACCTCCCCTCTGACCAACAGAACAACACCTGGACCAACAGAACAGGTACACTGCACACTGCCCTCTCCCACCTGGACCAACAGCCCTCTCCCCAACACGTACACTGCACACTGCCCCTCTCCCACCTGGACCAACAGAACAGGTACACTGCACACTGCCCTCTCCCACCTGGACAACAGAAACAGAACACGTACACTGCACACTGCCTGCCCTCTCCCACCTGGACCAACAGAACACGTACACTGCACACTGCCCTCTCCACACCTGCCCTCTCCCACTGCACACTGGACTGGACCAACAGAACACGTACACTGCACACTGCCCTCTCCCACCTGGACAAACGGAACACGTACACTGCACACTGCCCTCTCCCACCTGGACCAACAGAACACGTACACTGCACACTGCCCTCTCCCACCTGGACCAACAGAACACGTACACTGCACACTGCCCTCTCCCACCTGGACCAACAGAACACGTACACTGCACACTGCCCTCTCCCACCTGGACCAACAGAACAGGTACACTGCACACTGCCCTCTCCCACCTGGACCAACAGAACACGTACACTGCACACTGCCCTCTCCCACCTGGACCAACAGAACACGTACACTGCACACTGCCCTCTCCCACCTGGACAAACGGAACACGTACACTGCACACTGCCCTCGCCCCGCGGGACGAACGGAACACGTACACGGCACAGTGCCCTGCCCTCTCCCACCTGGACCAAACAGAACACGTACACTGCACACTGCCCTCTCTCCCACTGGACAAACGAACACGAACAGCCCTCTCCCCACCGGACCAAACAGAACGGCACACACTGCCCTCTCCCACCTGGACAAACAGAACAGGTACACTGCACACTGCCCTCTCCCACCTGGACCAACAGAACAGGTACACTGCACACTGCCCTCTCCCACCTGGACCCAGTACACACTGCACACTGCCCTCTCCCACCTGGACCAACAGAACACGTACACTGCACACTGCCCTCTCCCACCTGGACAAACGGAACAGGTACACTGCACACTGCCCTCTCCCACCTGGACAAACGGAACAGGTACACTGCACAACGGACAAACAGAACAGGTACACTGCACACCGCCCTCTCCCACCTGGACCAACACAACTCCTTCACTGCACCCTGCCCTCTCCCACCTGGACCAACAGAACACTTACACTGCACACTGCCCTCCCCAACCTGGACAAACAGAACAGGTACACTGCACACTGCCCTCTCCCACCTGACCAACAGAACACGTACACTGCACACACCGAACACGTACAATGCACACTGCCCTCTCCCACCTGGACCAACCGAACACGTACCCTTCACACTGCCCTCTCCCAACTGGACCACAGGAACTTTTACACTGCACACTGCCCTCTCCCACCTGGACCAACAGAACACGTACACTGCACACTGCCCTCTCCCACCTGGACCAACAGAACACGTACACTGCACACTGCCCTCTACACCCACCTGGACCACCAGGACGTACACTGCACACTGCCCTCTTCCCACCTGGACCAACCAACGGAACACGTACACTGCACACTGCCCTCTCCCACCTGGACCAACAGAACACGTACACTGCACACTGCCCTCTCTGGACCAAACAGAACCTGACACGTACACTGCACACTGCCCTCTCCCACATGGGAACAAAACAGAACACGTACACTGCACACTGCCCTCTCTCCCACCTGGACAAACAGAACACGTACACTGCACACTGCTGCCTCTGCCCTCTCACCACCTGCCCTCTCTACCACCCAACAGAACACGTACACTGCACACTGCCCTCTCCCACCTGGACCAACAGAACACGTACACTGCACACTGCCCTCTCCCACCTGGACCAACAGAACAGGTACACGGCACACTGCCCTCTCCCACCTGGACAAACGGAACAGGTACACTGCACACTGCCCTCTCCCACCTGGACCAACAGAACACGTACACTGCACACTGCCCTCTCCCACCTGGACCAACAGGACACGTACACTGCACACTGCCCTCTCCCACCTGGCTCCACCTGGACAAACAGGACATGTACACTGCACACTGCCCTCTCCCACCTGGACCAACAGAACACGTACACTGCACACTGCCCTCTCCCACCTGGACCAACAGAACACGTACACTGCACACTGCCCTCTCCCACCTGGACCAACAGAACACGTACACTGCACACTGCCCTCTCCCACCTGGACCAACAGAACACGTACACTGCACACTGCCCTCTCCCACCTGGACAGGTACACTGCACAACAGAACAACAGTACACTGCACACTGCCCTCTCCCACCTGGACAACAAACACGAACACGCACACTGCCCTCTCCACGGCACACTGCCCTCTCCCACCTGGACAAACAGAACAGGTACACTGCACACTGCCCTCTCCCACCTGGACCAACAGAACACGTACACTGCACACTGCCCTCTCCCACCTGGACCAACAGAACAGGTACACGGCACACTGCCCTCTCCCACCTGGACCAACAGAACAGGTACACGCATACACTGGTACACCTGGGCACACTGCACCTCTCTCCCACCTGGACCAACAGAACACTGCACGTACACTGCACACTGCCCTCTCCCACCTGGACCAACAGAACAACACGTACACTGGACAAACAGAACACGTACACTGCACACTGCCCTCTCCCACCTGGACCAACAGAACACGTACACTGCACACTGCCCTCTCCCACCTGGACCAACAGAACACGTACACTGCACACTGCCCTCTCCCACCTGGACCAACAGGACACGTATGTGAGGATGCTGTTTGTGGACTACAGCTCAGCATTCAACACCATCGTCCCCTCGAGACTCCACATCAAGCTTCAGGATCTGGGTCTGAACAGTTCTCTGTGTAGATAGATAGATAGATACTTTATTGATCCCAGAGGGAAATTCAAGAATTGATCCCAGAGGGAAATTCAAGAAAGTAGCTGGATCCTGAGCTTCCTGACGGCCCGACGCCAGGTGGTGAAGTTGGCTGGCATCACCTCCTCCTCACTGACCCTTAGCACTGGAGCCCCACAGGGCTGTGTGCTCAGCCCTCTCCTGTACTCCCTGTATACGCACGACTGTACAGCCAGACACAGCTCCACTGTCATCATCAAATCTGCAGATGACACTACAGCTGTGGGCCTGATCTCCAATAACAACGAGGAGGCCTACAGAGAGGAGGTCAGCTTCCTGACACACTGGTGCCGGGAGAATAACCTTTCTCTCAACGTCAACAAGACCAAGGAGCTGATAGTGGACTTCAGGAAGCAGGAGAGAGGCCACACCCCCATCACCATCACTGGGGCCGCTGTAGAGAGGGTCAGCAGCTTTAAGCTCCTCGGTGTTCACATCACAGAGGAACTCACATGGACTGAACACACCACACGGGTGGTGAAGAAGGCACAGCAGCGCCTCTCCTTTCTCAGACGGCTGAAGAGGTTTGGCATGGACCCCCGCCTCCTCAGAACCTTCTACACATGTCCTGTGGAGAGCATTTTAACTGGCTCCATCACCACCTGGTACGGAAGCTGCACTGCTATCGAGCGGAAAGCTCTGCAGAGGGTGGTGCGGACAGCCCAGTACATCACCGGCGTTCAGCTTCCACACCTCCTGGATTTATACAGCAGCCACTGTCTGAGGAAAACCAGGAGGGTTCTAAAGGACTCCACCCACCCAAGCCACCGACTGTTCTCACAGCTGCCGAGTGGGAGGAGCTTCCGAAGTATAAAGTCCAGAACCAGCCGCCTCCGAGATTCTTCCCCCGAGTCATCAGGCTACTGAACAGCCAGTAGTGCTGAGGCACCGGTATATGGACCTGGTTCAGCACATCTCACCAACACCATCTAAACCATGATCTCCATGGAGACTCATCACTCTGCACTTTACATTAGCATATTATACCGCACATATAGACTGACCTGCTGTTATCCTCCATCCACACTGTATATATATAATATTCTATGCCCTGTATATACCCTGCATCTCTCATCTACCTCAGCCTTACCATAGTGCTATATGGTAATGTGTACATCTGCATATATCATAGTTTTATTCATAACTGTAAATTAGTGTAACAGAGATTTTAGTGCTTAGTATTGTATATATTTATTGTCTAATTTATATGTTATAGGGGCTACGCACCTAAGATTTTCACTCACCTTCACACCTGTGAAAATGTGACGTGACAATAAAAGTGATTTGATTTTGAGTTGATTTGAATTGAGAGTGGCAGCACTGCTCAGCCTCAGGGTGGCACTGCAGGCTGGTTAAACCGGCAGGTTCTTTAGAGCCTTATAACTAATCATGGATTGCACACTTCTGAACAACTTTTTTTTCTTGCTTAGGTAAATTATAGAAAAATATGCATGTTTAGTTACAATGACACAATCCTTCTACCACATGTCAGTTTACTATTTCCATAATATTCTCTTACCTTAGTCCAGGTAAGCAATATTTGCAGTGATTAATAAGATGGATCTTGAAAGAGCTTATGTAAGGTTAATGTTATTGATGTTAACTCATATAACATTTCTGTCATTTTAATACTAAAAGTCAAAATCATACAAAATCAATCATACAAAATCATTTCTGTAGTTCTATATTTTTATTACATTTATATAATTTTAATACTGTCATAGAATATTTCTATCATTTCTGTGATTTTTTTGCCCATTATTTACATAATCAGAATTTTTTCTAAATGTATCTGTCAGTTTATTCATGGTTTTATTTCTTTATTTGCATTGAAGACCATCTACATGGCCTGGATTTCCTAAAAACTAAACTGCCATTTCATCTCTCCTCACTAGATGGCAGCACTGTCTCTTTGATCTCCAGCTGAAAGAAAACTGTGGACAACGCCTGTCAGTGTCACCTGAGATGGTCACCTAACCAGTTCTGCAGGTGAAACAGGTTCATGAATCTCTAAATTCTTTACCAGCAAACTGGACAAGCACAAATCAGGAGTCACCATCATGCAGTGTACTCATAAAACATCGAATGCAGACTGAGATGTAGGAGGTTTTAGATTTTTGTGGTTTGTAAGAGCTTTTAGAACTTAGAAGAGAGTGAGTGAGTGACGAGACAGAGAGAGGGAGGGAGGGAGGAGAGAGGGAGGGAGAGAGAGAGATAGGGAGGGAGGAGACAGAGCAAGAGAGAGAGAGAGAGAGAGAGAAGACAGAGAGAGAGAGAGAGAGAGAGGGAGGGAGGGATGGAGAGAGAGGAGACAGAGAGAGGAGACAGAGAGAGGAGACAAAGAGAGACAGAGAGAGAAAAAGAGAGAGAAGACAGAGAGAGAGAGAGAGAGAGAGAGAAAGAGAGAGAGACAGAGAGACAGAGAGAGAGAGAGAGAATTTTACAATTCTGAGATAAATCACCTTCTTTGCTCTTACTACTACCAGATAACGTTGCTAACTCACACACACACACACACACACACACACACACACACACACACACACAACTCACACACACACACACACACACAACTCACACACACACACACACACACACACACCCACACACACACACACACACCCACACCCACACACACACACACTCACACACACACAATCACACACACACACACACACACACACAGAGAGAGCACACACTTCCGTAAATTCACTCAGGCGTATCTTTGGCTCAGTGCCAGTAAGCCTTCCTCACATCACCATAATCAGAATAAACACTGAATATAAATGAACATCGGACTGTTTACACTGTCAGAGCCACGGAACAGAGAACCCACACAGAACAGCATTTCAGCTCACGGATCAGCAAAACATCATCATCATCATCATCAGCACAGCCACAGGGCAGAAACGGAGGAAGGTCACGACCTTGTGGAAGATGCTAATAAATGAAACCTGGTGTTTATTATATTAATGATTATACTTCCTGTTCTGTCTGATTAGCTGGATTTCATTGCTTCGTATACCTCCATTCCTGCAGCACATTCCAAAAAAGAGCTGGGACAGTAGGGAATTTACCGTTCCATAGAACAGCAGGTAAAAGGCTCTGAGGATACAAAGCGCTGAAAGAAGTCTTCTTGGCGGAGCAGATGCTGCTCTAAGATCTCAGTGAACTGGATCAATGCAAACAGGGAGCTAGCGATTCCGTGGCTCAGTTTTCCTCAACTCACTTTATTCTCACTAGTAAATGTCAGATTACAGTCATACGAGGACTGATCAGGGCCTGAGCGTAAGGGCAGCACGGAGGAGACAGGCTTCTCTGATAAAGGTTCTCTGCTAGGTGATTTATAAAACTACATTCTGAATGAATGTGATCAGAAATGAACTGAACTGTTTGGAGAACAGAGAACTGGTTCGATCCTGAAACAGCTGAAGGTCACAGACTGAGCGTTAAAGCTCTGACTGCACTCTGATTAATCACCACATTACAGCAACTCACCTGCAGATCCAGATCCACATTAATCACTGAGAGAGGGGGGAGAGAGCGAGAGAGAGGGATGAGAGAGAGAGAGAGGGATGAGAGAGAGAGAGAGAGAAACAAAGCTGGGTTACAGAGAGACTGGCTCACATGGTCAGCACAAAACCAGCAGCTTCATTGAGCACACAAATCAACACTGTTTCTGACACCCCACAAACCGGACAACCCCCCAACTGAAAGACCAATCCGTGCTGCATGCCTGTCTGTGGCCAAAACCCAACGTACAATCCTCAAAAGAGAGAGAGGGAGAAAGAGGGGGAGGGAGAGAGAGGGGGAGAAAGAGGAGGGGGGAGAGAGAGAGGGACAAGGAGGGGTAGGGAGAGAGAGAGAGAGAGAGAGAGAGAGAGAGAGAGAGAGAGAGAGAGAGAGAGAGAGAGGTAGAGCGGTACAGATAGAGAGAGAGAGAGAGGTAGAGAGGTACAGATAGAGAGGTAGAGACAGAGAGAGGTAGAGAGGTACAGATAGAGAGGTAGAGACAGAGAGAGGTAGAGCGGTACAGATAGAGAGAGAGAGGTAGAGCGGTACAGATAGAGAGAGAGGTAGTGATAAAGAGAGGTAGAGCGGTACAGATAGAGAGAGAGGTAGTGATAAAGAGAGGTAGAGCGGTACAGATAGAGAGGTAGAGACAGAGAGAGGTAGAGTGGTACAGATAGACGGAGGTAGAGATAGAGAGAGGTACAGATAGAGAGGTAGAGACAGAGAGGTAGAGCGGTACAGAGAGAGAGCGAGAGCGAGAGATAGACAGAGAGAGGTAGAGCGGTACAGATAGAGAGAGAGACAGAGCGGTAGAGCGGTACAGATAGAGAGAGAGAGAGACAGAGAGCGGTACAGATAGAGAGAGAGAGACAGAGAGAGGTAGAGCGGTAGAGAGAGAGAGAGAGACAGAGAGAGGTACAGATAGAGAGAGAGAGACAGAGAGAGGTAGAGCGGTACAGATAGAGAGAGAGAGAGGTAGAGCGGTACAGATAGAGAGAGAGAGAGAGAGAGAGAGAGAGAGGTAGAGCGGTACAGAGAGAGAGAGAGAGAGAGAGAGAGAGAGGTAGAGCGGTACAGATAGAGAGAGAGAGAGGTAGAGCGGTACAGATAGAGAGAGAGAGAGAGGTAGAGCGGTACAGATAGAGAGAGAGAGAGAGGTAGAGCGGTACAGAGAGAGAGAGAGAGAGAGAGAGAGAGGTAGAGCGGTACAGATAGAGAGAGAGAGAGGTAGAGCGGTACAGAGAGAGAGAGAGAGAGGTAGAGCGGTACAGATAGAGAGAGAGAGAGGTAGAGCGGTACAGAGAGAGAGAGAGAGAGGTAGAGCGGTACAGATAGAGAGAGAGAGAGGTAGAGCGGTACAGAGAGAGACAGAGAGAGGTAGAGCGGTACAGAGAGAGACAGAGAGAGGTAGAGCGGTACAGAGAGAGAGAGAGAGATAGAGAGATAGAGAGGTAGAGCGGTACAGAGAGAGAGAGAGAGAGAGAGGTAGAGCGGTAGAGAGAGAGAGAGAGAGAGAGAGAGAGAGAGAGAGAGAGAGAGAGAGAGAGAGAGAGGTAGAGCGGTACAGATAGAGAGAGAGAGAGGTAGAGCGGTACAGATAGAGAGAGAGAGAGGTAGAGCGGTACAGAGAGAGACAGAGAGAGGTAGAGCGGTACAGAGAGAGAGAGAGATAGAGAGATAGAGAGGTAGAGCGGTACAGAGAGAGAGAGAGAGAGAGAGAGAGAGAGAGAGAGAGAGAGAGAGGTAGAGCGGTACAGAGAGAGAGAGAGAGAGAGAGAGAGAGAGAGAGAGAGAGAGAGAGAGAGAGAGGTAGAGCGGTACAGAGAGAGAGAGAGAGAGAGAGAGAGAGAGAGAGAGAGGTAGAGCGGTACAGAGAGAGAGAGAGAGAGAGAGAGAGAGAGCTGCTCACACACACTAGTTGAGTTTGCCTACACCTCAGATGATACGTCTCTACTGTGAGTACATGTAAAGCTGCAGCTGCACTGCTCAGCAAACTCCTTTGTGATCAGCTCCGACACTGGGGCGACGGGGACTGACCAGGGGCGGCGGGGACTGACCCGGGGCGGCGGGGACTGACCAGGGGCGGCGGGGACTGACCCGGGGCGGCGTGGACTGACCAGGGGTGGCGGGGACTGACCGGGGCGCCGGGGACTGACCGGGGGCGCCGGGGACTGACCGGGGGCGGCGGGGACTGACCGGGGGCGGCGGGTACTGACAGGGGGCGGCGGGGACTGACCGGGGCGGCGGGGACTGACCGGGGCGGCGGGGACTGACCGGGGGCGGCGGGGACTGACCATGGGCGGCGGGGACTGACCGGGGGTGGCGGGGACTGACCGGGGGTGGCGGGGACTGACCGGGGGCGGCGGGGACTGACCCGGGGCGGCGGGGACTGACCGGGGCGGCGGGGACTGACCCGGGGCGGCGGGGACTGACCGGGGCGGCGGGGACTGACCGGGGCGGCGGGGACTGACCGGGGGCGGCGGGGACTGACCCGGGGAGGCGGGGACTGACCGGGGTGGCGGGGACTGACCGGGGTGGCGGGGACTGACCAGGGGCGGCGGGGACTGACCGGGGCGGCGGGGACTGACGGGGGCGGCGGGGACTGACCGGGGGCGGCGGGGACTGACCGGGGCGGCGGGGACTGACCGGGGGCGGCGGGGACTGACCGGGGGCGGCGGGGACTGACCGGGGCGGCGGGGACTGACCGGGGCGGCGGGGACTGACCAGGGGCGGCGGGAGAGAGAGAGAGGTAGAGCGGTACAGAGAGAGAGAGAGAGAGAGAGAGAGGTAGAGCGGTACAGATAGAGAGAGAGAGAGAGGTAGAGTCAGAGACGATAGCTCATCTGCTGCTGCACAGTGCAGTGCTGGTCATCCTCTAGTCCTTCATCAGTGGGTACAGGACGCTGCCCACAAGACGCTGCTGGTCACAGGACGGAGTAGAGCTGATGCAGTGGATAGTGAGAGTGGATAGAGACATGTTGATGCGCATGAAGCTAAAATGATCTTAATCCAGAGAGACACTCGGAGACGAACGGAATTCAGTTTCCTTTATTTATAAAATATCACCAAAAAGGAAATAAAGGATCTGAAACAGGAAGTACAGGAATGTGCAAAAATCAAACTAGTACAGTGTTAGTACACGGCAGGACAGATACAGCTAATCTGGCTAGACTTAATTAGCGAAGTGTATAATTCTTCTCTCGCTCAGCTCCAACCCCCCTCCCCCACACTGAACACCCCGGACCCCTGACGCTCCTATACGACTGACTCCGTATCTACAGTCACGCCACAGTAACTCCAGACCACTGACGGTGTCAAAGGGCTCATATTCACGCTTACCTGCTGTCAACAGACTACTGCTCCACCTGCAGGACTGACTGGCTGAACAGGTGGGGCTAAACAGGTATATGCTGAATGGGCGGAGCTAACATGCTGTAGTATAGGTGTACATATACAGTTTGTGACATCACAGAGGCAGTGTATTTTAATCGGGCTACTTAGGTTCTGTGTGTTCTGCATATGTCCCCAGTGTGTATAACACATTCTAGAACTTTTACACACCGCTTTAGTTGGAATGTAGCAAATCAAGTTTTTCACCAGGAGTCAAAAGGAGCGCTACAATCAGGTTAGATGGACAGGTTTTGTTTGGGTGTGTGTGTCGTACGGTGTTACACTACTGGTCTGCTCCAAACAACATGTGGAACCAGTCAGGGTTCAAACTCAAACCTGGAATACAGGTTTATTTGTGGTGTGTTTTTTTTAGCGTGAGGCCCCGTTCAAAAACCCAGACAGAAGAAAAGGCACCAGGAGTGAGTCCGGCAGATCCCTGTTCATCTGCAACACTATCATTCTAGACTGACCACGGGAACGGTGACGTTCTCTGTTCTAGAATACAACTGTTCCAGAACCTGAAGAACCTCAATCACAAATACCACACTAGTTTATCAGTGTAAAGAGAATAACTGGAGTGATTCCAGCCTTGCGTGGCGATCCTTCATATTCCCTAGAACCCTTCATATGAACCTCAAAACATGACCTTCAACCTTCAGAACAGCAGAACCGGAAACAATAATAGCTTCAGTACCGGTACGTTTTTTACTTAAGGCTCTCACTGAGAAACTGGATCAGGGATCGACTAGTCTGGCCTGGCAACATCTCAGCAGTCGAGCATAACCGAATCAGATCGCTCAGACTACCTGACCACAAACTAACAGGTGACCAGTCAGCTCTCACTACCTGTGGAACTCTCAAAACACCTGACAGGGCCCAACAACTTCAGAGAACCTCTGAATTAAGGAAACACAGTTCTGTACTTTTAGCTGATTATAATATTCCAACATTAGAACCTGCAGAACAGAATGTATGGAAACCTTCAAGCCTTTATCTAGAACTTTATCATTTAAAATGAGGAATATTGATAAAATAAACACTTTATAAAGCTTCATAATAAAAGTATTTTTGGAGATCAGAACAAAGTCGTTCTGATTTCAAACCTCACCGTTTAGAAGAACCGAGTCCCTCAGTCAGCTAGAACATCTCTCACTAGACAGAGCCATCAGAATAAAAAACAAGAGTCATGAACTATTTACAGAGCAGAACCCGGCACGCCCAGCGGCTGAATGGGGGATCATCATCTTCCCTGAGCTTCTCCTTCCAGATCTTCTGAAGTTC
>JAMWET010002359.1:37500-38647 GCA_024036415.1 Prochilodus magdalenae
AGAGAGAGATATAGAGAAGAGAGAGTAGAGAGAGAGAAGAGTAGAAGAGAGAGAGGAGAGAGGGAGGAGAGAGAGAGAGAGAGAGAGGAGAGAGAGAGAGAGTAGACAGAGAGAGACGAGAGATGAGAGAGAGAGGGGGAGGAGAGGTGAGAGCGAGAGAGAGAGAGAGAGAGAGAGAGAGAAGGAGGGGGAGAGAGAGAGAGAAGAAGGGAGAGAGAGAGAGAGAGAGAGAGAGAGAGAGAGAGAGAGAGAGAGAGAGAGAGAGAGAGAGAGAGAGAGAGAGAGAGAGAGAGAGAGAGAGAGAGAGAGAGAGAGAGAGAGAGAGATATTATATTGATATTCCAGGAAGGATCCAGATCTCAGGAAACAAAGCAAACATTCCAATTAGAAAAAAGTCCCCTGAAGATGTCAGATCTCCCAGTGTCAGGACCAGAACAGCCCACCGACATCTCCCAGTGTCAGGACCAGAACAGCCCACCAACATCTCCCAGTGTCAGGACCAGAACAGCCCACCGACATCTCCCAGTGTCAGGACCAGAACAGCCCACCGACATCTCCCAGTGTCAGGACCAGAACAGCCCACCGACATCTCCCAGTGTCAGGACCAGAACAGCCCACCGACATCTCCCAGTGTCAGGACCAGAACAGCCCACCGACATCTCCCAGTGTCAGGACCAGAACAGCCCACCGACATCTCCCAGTGTCAGGACCAGAACAGCCCACCGACATCTCGCTGTGTCAGGACTCAAACACCCCGACTCTCCCAGTGTCAGGACCAGAACAGCCCCCCAACATCTCCCAGTGTCAGGACCAGAACAGCCACGAATTTCAGTGTCCTGGACAATGAACAAGCCCACGACATCCCAGTGCAGTACAGAAAAGCCACCGAATCCAGGTAGGACAGACAGCCCGCCTCCTCAGTGTCAGGACCAGAACAGCCACGACATCTTTCAGTGTCAGGACCGAACAGCCAAGACATCTCCAGGTGTCGGACCAGAACATGCCACCAAATCTTCAGTTAGTACCAGAAAGCCAGGACCTCTTCCATGTAGGACCAGAACGTCATCCCCCATATGCCCATCACACCCACTATCCCTTCCTTACCCTAAAATCCCAGAACCATTGCAGTACCCCCACCCCTCCCCCC
>JAMWET010002360.1:0-12500 GCA_024036415.1 Prochilodus magdalenae
AGAGGGAGGGGGGGGGGTAGGGGAGTGGGAAGAGTGAGGTAGTGGTGTAGGGAAGGTAGTAAAGTAGGAAGTTTGTGTAGTGATGTATTAACGGGTAGTTTTGTTGGAGTTGTATAGTGAGTGAGTAGTTGGTAGTTAGCATTAGTTGTAGTATTTATTTGTAGGTAGCATTTATTATTTTGTATTTATTTTTTATAGTATTATGTATTATGTTTTTTTCTTATTAGTTGTTTGTCTTATTCATTATTGTTTATTATTTCTCTTTAGTTTTGTTATTTATTTTTCGTTAATCATTAAGATTCTTATTATTATTATTATAGTTTTTAGTTATTACATTATTAATGGTTTTTTTTGCATTATATTATTATTCTTTTTCTTCTTGATTATTTTTTATGTAATTCATCAGTCCTATTATTCATTGATTATATTATTATTTTTTATTATGTTATATTATTTTTTCTTATTATCTTATTATATGTATTATTGATTATTAGTATCAGTATTATTTAGTATTTTTAGTAGCATATCGATATTGTATTATTGGTATTATTTTTCTTTAGTAGTTATATACTTATTAGTCAGTATATTTTTATATATCTTTATTATTATTATTAGATTATTATTCGTATTATTTTTTCTTACTTTGATTCAGTAGATTATGTTTTTATTAAGTCATTAATATTATTTATTAGTATTCTATATTTTTTATTATTATTAGTTCATTAGTATTATCTTATTATTAGTATTATTATTAATTTTATTTGTTACTATGCAACTTATTAGTAGTAGGTAGTTAGCCCAGTAGTGAGGTAGTAGTGTGTAGTAGTTTGAGTTAGTAGTAGTGTAGTAGTTGTCTAGCAGTAGTAGTAGTATAGTAGTTTGTAATTATCATTAATAGTAGTAAGTAATTAGTAGTAGATAGCAGTATCCGTTTTCAGTTTTTATTAGCAGTAATAGTAGTAGTAGTAGTAGTAGTAGTAGTAGTAGCAGTAGTAGTAGTAGTTGTAGTAGCAGTAATAGTAGTAGTAGCAGTAGTAGTAGTAGTTGTAGTAGCAGTAATAGTAGTAGTAGTAGTAGTAGTAGTAGTAGTAGCAGTAGTAGTAGTAGTTGTAGTAGCAGTAATAGTAGTAGTAGCAGTAGTAGTAGTAGTAGTAGTAGCAGTAGCAGCAGTAGTAGTAGTAGCAGTAGCAGCAGTAGTAGTAGTAGAGCTGTAATTACACATTTGGACCACAGTTCCAATGTTTCACAGTACCGGGCTCATGATTCAGTATACACACAATATTTGGACCACAGTCCAGAGAACGAATATTTGACCAAAATCATTTCATAACTGGACTAATGAACAAGCTGGTGCAGACTGTTTGTGAATGTTGGTGTCCAACTGCTTCCCGTATCGTAGCTAATAAAATGCCCTTTACTGGAAGCTGACTGTGTTCCTCGTATTGGGGGAGGTACCTGTGTAACTGTGCAGCCGACGGATTAAATGATTAATTAAATTAAGATTTTTTTTTTTTAATATTTATTAAAACCCCCCGAAGCCATTCAACATACCGCTGGAGGTATACATATCACAGTGTGGGGACCAGTGCATTCAGCAGTCCTGAACTATTCTGTTGTCACACAGTACTGAATATTAACCCACCAGACAAAATATGAGTGCCCTGTGATGGGTAACACCTCCTCGAGCACCAATGACTGCTGTGCCCTGGGAATACACTCTAATCTGAAAGCAGTTCTGGAGAACCTAATACCAGTACCTAATAGTGTGTAGTACCTCCATCAGCACCAGTAACAGCTGTGACTGGACTTGGCATGGACCGGTCAAGTTTCTGGATGTAGCCACATCAGTGTTCAGACACTCTTCCACCAAAGAGTTGGTCAGTTGGTCCCAGATTTGGTGGATACCTTTCCTGGCACAACTCCGAGGGGAATTCCCTGTAGACTGGGATTTTTGGATCTGCTGGTAGAACCGTATGACCGTACGCTTCCATACACCTGCAGATGCCAGTACAGTGTTAAGTGTTAAGGCTCACTCTACCCAATGAGTTTCATTTCTGTTGCTGGATTCCTTTTGGATGCATCTATTTGTGCAGCTATTCTGGTGATGATGATTGTATACGGGTGTATACGAGTTATGCATTTTGGGTCTGGCATGTAGCCTATGGACCTGTATCTCCTGTGGCAGGTGTTCAGAGGGCCTAGTGAGTGTCAGCTCCGAGGCTGTGATGAGCCTGATGCGGCTGTAGTACCTGATGCTCCTGTGAAACTGGCCATGTGATCATGTGACCCCAAAGGCATGTCAGGGCTTGCAGGTGTGAGAGGGTTAAGACCCTGATTTGGTCTATCAGATGCCCGCGTTCTCAGACAGGAATGAAATGCCGCCGAGGCTGAATCTGGAGACGAGGCCCCCCACACGCTGCACCACAATGTCCTCATTGTGCGGCTAGGATAGGGGCTATCATGAAACAATGAGCAGAGAACTCCTAGCAGAGCGGTACCAGACAAAAGGCGGCCCGTCCCGGCTCTACACCCGGCCCGACTCTCAAACCGTCCCGGTTCTCAGTCCCGCCCCGACTCAGAGGAGAGGTGTACGTGTGCGCGCGTGTGCGCGGTTCCCCAGGCAATCACAATGAGCCAGGGGCCCCGGGCCGGCGTGTTGGTTTTAATAGGTCACCAACAGACACGTTTTCTCCTTGAAGTGCAAAGGGCGCTCGGGGGAGGGCTGAGACAATGGCAGCGCTGTCAGCGCCCAGCAAGCACCGCTGGGAAGGAATGTGCTGAATGCGAGCGGGAGTCAGAAAGGGACGAGGGGGTCTGTAGGGAGAGAGCACATCAAAGAAAAGAAAGAAGGAGAAAGAAAAAAAAAACTTGTTTACAAAGGCTTCCAGTGCAGAATAGGGCCAACCTGCTTGCCACTGCAGGAGCTGATAATGGGCTCCCAGACAGCAGGAGCCGCTCGCATTCCGTTCGCTCTTCTGGTGGAAACGGAGTGTGAATTTCCATTGTAAATGCGCTCCCTCGGACACGACAGCTGGGTGGGTGTTGCTAATTGCAGTCACCTTGGGACGGGAAGTGTGGAAATGGATGGATGTCACAAGGTGTGGGGAAACAAATGCATTGAAATTTTCCAGTTACCGAGCGCCGGAATTGTCAACCTTGAGGCTCAGTTTCCGCTGACCCAAGCTGAGTCCCAAAATCCAGTTATGGCAAAGTGCAGGTTCTGGCTTTTGATCTTGGGAGGTTTTGCAGAGCTTGCAGTGATACCGTGGACAAGCTGAGCTTCAAACACTATGGGCCAGTTTTCCGTGGCTCAGATTAAGCATAGCTGTTTTCGGCAGCCCCCCAAGTCCCCCAAGTTCCATTCCGCTTCGGGAATGGAATTTTACTGGATAGGTAAACAATGACATTGTTGTGTTTGTTAATAACTGCTAGTTTTTTTCACCAGGCCTAAAAGCATCCTTCTGCCAATCAGATTCCGGAATCTGTAGAATTACACTCATGGTCAAAGGAACAGCTGCACCAGAAGGAGGTGTGGGATTGGGAATGCTGTTGGGAAGGAAGATGAAGGACAAGGATCAATACCTGATGATAAATTTAGACTGATATGATCAATATTTATTGAGCTACACATACAGAAGTCTGTCTCTCAGTATGGCGTCGGGCCGCCGTGTTCGCTAACCCAACATGCCAGACGTCTCGGTATGGAGCTGTAGAGGTTCCTAATGGTGTCCTGTGATAATCCATCCCATGCAGCTTCCAGTTCCTGCAGATGGTGCGGTAGGGGTGGAGTTGGAGTGACACCAGGCCTTTTGGAAGTGTGACGTGACAACAAACTGTTCATCAGTCGATCATTCAACCAATCAAAAATATAAATAATGTTGTCTCAAAGCAGCTTCACAGAAAAGCAGTTTATATAAAGGAAAGGAAAACCATGTAGGGAAGGGAATCGGGGTCCAAGCCCCCCGTGAGCAAGAGCTAGAGGCAGTGGCAAGGACATACTCCCTTATAGTAGAAGGAAGAAGCCTTGAGAGGAAACTGGTTCGAAGGGGGAACCCATCCACCTCAGATCAATCCCGGCTGAACAGTGAAAGACTGGGAGCACCTATTAGGAACAAGAGTAGAACCGTCCCATAGGTTCTCTGACTAAGAGAGAGATAGAGTTCATGATCAGTGCCAGATGCTGGCGGCTCACGAGCAGGAGAACCCACATTGGAGACGCTGCTCTGGTGCTCCCATGTGATCAGTGTTGCAGGGTCCATCTTGGTGCTGACCACGGTGCCTCCACACACGGACTCGTTGGGCGTCTCCACCAAGACTAAAGCGGGACTCGTCACTGAAGATGACCCGCTGCCATTCTGAGTCACTCCATGACAGTCTGGTACGACACCACTGTCTTTGGTGACGGTGACGTGGTGTTAAGGACAGTTGTGGTAACGGTCTGCGTCCATGTAGTCCTGCGTGGTGCAGCCGTCTGCCAATGGTGCTGCACTAACAGGATGAGTCATGGAGGCATCACTTGGGATATTGGCCCGTACTTGCCCCATGTGCAACAGTTGCTATGATAGTATGGGGGCTGTGTGTGGAATTCTGGGCGGAGCACTGACAAGTCAACGGCTATTGACATTACAGTTCGATATGACACTTAATTCATGAGGAAGCTACTCTGTGTGTCTCTCTGGCTGGCTGTAGTGATAAAGAGAGGCAAATTGACACGACAGCCTTGGAACAACAAGCACAACACATGAAAATAAGCCACAAATGCAAATCAGAACGCACAAAAGATAAGATGCCATAATGGGAATAAAAACAACAAACTCCACACATCATGCGTCAGCGAGGGACCTAGGAAGGTGTCTACGCGTCCCCGATGGAGAGCAGCCGGAGGCAGGGAAAGTGGCTGTAACTGCCACAATAATGGAAACAATTTAGGGAACACAAGGCAAGGTGCTGCACCACAGGTGCGCCTTCCTGCGCTAACTGAGCCGTTCTGTCTAACTGATTGATTTGTTGCACATGTAAACCAGATGCATCGTCTTCTCAGCAGGCCTCCCACCTGAAGGCGGCGTGGGGATTTTATGGCAACGTCTAGAGCAGGCTGCTGAGCCCACAAATGGCGAAGGTAGGGCCTGGTGAGTGAGTAAGGCCCGGATGCCCGTCTGATTCGAATGGGTAGGAACACAGAACCTGGCCGGACGCACGCAGAACTAAAAGTCAGATGAGCTTCATTAAACAATCTGGTCGTCAAACACAGCGACGAAGTACGACCAGACATAACAGCAGGGCAATGTGAGTCAGAGTGGAGAGACAGGCACAGGTCAGAACCAGGAGAATCAGAGAACGAGGCAACCGAAACGAAAGAGGCAAACAGAGAGAGGAGTCAGGAGAACAGTCGGAAATGAGAGAAGCGAGAAAAACGGGCAACCGGAATAAGGGATGAGGCAGGAGGAAGAGGGAGTCAAGGCCTGAGTAGAGTACAGTACGTTCAGTAGTGCAAGTGCTGTTGGGAAAACTTTGTGAGGAGTAATGCAGCCTGTGGAGAGAGACAGAGGTGCGAGCAATCAGTATTCTGGAGAGGCGGGGCTTGGGAGTGAGGTATGACTGGTTGAATGGGAACATGTGCGGGTGACGTCATCACATCATCGGGTGATGTGCTCTGGGAAGTGGAGTTCAGGAAATCGACAGTGTCAGAGCAACCCAGAGGTCTAGCGAATCAGCATCGTGTCTTCGTTAGTGTCCAACAGCTTAACCTGTGAAATGTGGAAGTGGATTCGTGGAATTTCATCGCAGCAGCTTTCCTTACCTGTGACCGCAGTGCCCTGCGGAACATCGTTAAAGACATTGGAATGTATATACAGTGGACAGTGGAAGCGTTTCTGACCTCCAGGATCAAGGTCGATCCGCACCTGACGCGACTGTTTAGTTGAGGTCGTAGTGTTGCGCATAGGACAGAGAGGGGTTCGGATAAAAGGAGGCACACACCAGCAACATGAAAGATCTAGGGAGACCCACACGAACCATGGAGAGAAAGAACCGATGGACTGTCCAACATAAGCAGAGTGACCCAACAGTCATGACTGAGGACGTCCAGCGAGGCTGGTTTCTAACGCAACATGCCAAATGTCCTGCAGGAGTCCTGTTATCCGACCCCTCTCTAACTGTCCTAACTAGTGGAATTGCTTTTCGAGGCATACCTCGCTTGCACAGGATGCTATCAACTAAACAGCGCGAGTCAGAATGCGCAACACTACGACATTATACAGTCGGTCAGGTGGGATCGACGC
Source organism: Prochilodus magdalenae (assembly GCA_024036415.1). Lineage (NCBI taxonomy): Eukaryota > Metazoa > Chordata > Actinopteri > Characiformes > Prochilodontidae > Prochilodus > Prochilodus magdalenae. The sequence goes on from JAMWET010002360.1 coordinate 6,282, forward strand.
GACTTCCCACTGTCCACGTATTAGATACACTCCGATGTGGTGGCACTGCACTTGCGGTCAATGTAAAAGAAATCTGCTGCGATGAAATTCCACGAATCCACTTCCACATTTCACAGTTAATCCATCCCATGCAGCTTCAATGCTTCCTGCAGATGGTGCGGTAGGGGTGGAGATGTGGACGCGTGACAACAGACCGTTCATCTTGGTGCTGACCACGGTGCCTCCACACACGGATTCGTTGGGCGTCTCCACCAAGACTAAAGCGGGACTCGTCACTGAAGATGACCCGCTGCCATTCTGAGTCACTCCATGACAGTCTGGTACGACACCACTGCAGTCTTTGGTGACGGTGACGTGGTGTTAAGGACAGTCATGGTAACGGTCTGTGTGCATGTAGTCCTGCGTGGTGCAGCCGTCTGCCGATGGTGCTGCACTAACAGGATGACTCATGGAGGACACCACTGCTTGCCGAATGTAAGCAATCATGGCTGTTGAGTCAGTCAGGTACAGCGATAAGAGCCGTCCTTGCTTTTGGCAGAGCGTGAAACTCAAATCATTAGCATGTCTCACAATGTCAAACCTAGCCACCAAGTTTCATTCCTGTGGGCTGATTCCTTCTGCTTACTTGCCATCGCTCAGTAACCCAGTGACAAACAAGAAGGAAGACAAGTTCAGCCCTACAGAACTAGCGTACCATGGGACCAATGCAACGGCGGCTGGTTATTAGCCCTTACCGCTTGTTGGTTGTAGGTTGCTTTCAGAACCTTGTTTAACCTCTAAGCACGTGTGTAGGAGCCACTGGGATGAGCCATTTGGAAAAGCGACAGCTGTACGAAGAAACTCTTGTTTCCCAGAAGAAGAGTGTTTCCCTGAGTAACCCCTCTCTGAAACAAGGCCACGGTACTTCTTGGTAATGCTGCAAGCACAGCGCACCAACTAGCGGCTGAGACCGGTTGGAGAAGCTGGTTCTCCGCCTGCTGGAAAGCAGCGTCTGGCACTCCTGGTGATGTAATCTCCATGGGACCTCAGCCAGCAGGCAGTGGGGGCTGTACTGGGCCCAGAAGAGAAGGGGAAAGGAGAGAACCATGGGATATGTAGCTTCAGCTGCTAACCAAAAGGGCTCCCTACGCTGATGTGAGGGAGCTGTCTGTTAGCTGAATCGGGGTATTGGATGTGTAACTCCATCGCGTACAGAGTTTCAGACAATGGGTAATACCAAACAACAGCTGGAGTGGTGTAAAGCACACCACCACTGGACTCTGGAGTGATGAATCACTATCTGGCAGCCCGATGGACAAATCCGTGTTTGCTGGATGCCAGGAGAGCACTACCTGAAGTTTAGTTGAGGGGGGATAATAGTCTGGGGGGGGGGTTCAGGGTTTGGTGTACAGTTCCAGTGATGGATGATGTTTGAGGAAGACCCTTTCCTGTTCCTGTGCACAAAGCCAGCTCCATAAAGACACGGTTTGAGGAGTTGAGGTGCGGAGGAACTCCAGTGGCCCACACTTCCTAGGTTTACACTGTTACAGCAGCTGGTGTTATCAGTTCCACTCAGTCCATCAATGGAGCAAGACCAGCAAATGACCACTCTCTATGGTGACCCCACCAGCAATGACACCAATGAAGGTGGGCGTGGCAGATTTGCCAACTTTGGGGAAACACTTTGTGTAGCACAGTAACGTATAGCTGCTGTGTTCACGCTTTCAAGCCATGATAGCATTACTAAGGGATAGACATTCCCTGCACTGTAGCACCTCTTCCCAATCTATGGATCCTGTAGGTATGTATAGCACCTTCGTTCTCATGCAGCGCCATCTGCTGGAGCCTGAAGTTACTACCACCAAAAATGCGCAAGGTGAGCTTATGTTCACAAGTTTGGCTGGTCTGCGCTAACAGTTCAACTTTTCAGTTCCACCTGGCCTGTTTCCCTTTGCAAAGGAGTTTACAGCAGCATCCTTCCTGTGGACTGAGGAGGGAACAACTGGGATACCACCCATTGCATGAGGTGCCTTCAATTTGCAGTCTCTTCAAAAGGACTGGCATTACGTCTTTGTCATCCCCATCTGATATTTGGGAATTGAACCCAGCCCTGTGATTGGTCAAATTCCCAGATGGCTGGATGCTGCTGCCTCATCCTGTTAGCCTTGAGTATTGCACATGCAGGATTTGTGTGCATGAGTGCCCGGTAAACCTGTTATATAAGGTGTACAGTGGTCCTGTGGACCTATAAGACCTATAAGACGGATGAACGGCTTGAACCCGTCCTAACATTTATGGCCCATGGGCAAAAGCTTGGACCATTTGGGGAACCAGCTTGAAGACCTCTGGTCTAGAAGATGATGAATGCAAACTGTGCATGGTCAGCCACAGCCTTTAACCATAGACCTACGAGGAACACCGACAAGGTAGATGGTTCCAGGTGGTCAGTTAGTCTGCACAGTGTTTAAAGGCCACATGCACTAACATCCCACTATTGGTATGAGTAGCCCACCACCTGAATAATATTTGTAGTGTTCAGTAGTGGCCCTATCGTGGTCTCGAGGTTCAGGGGTGTAGTTTAGGGGCATGATAACACTGTGCAGCAACAGATGGGCTACAGCTGGGAATTGTTTGGCCCAAATTCCCATGAATGGAAGGTGTTTCTAATAAAATGGCAAGGGAGATGCACTCTGCAAACTGGCTACTCAGTGTAGATACCGGCTCTGTGTCTCTCTAATTGTCTAATGTCTGGGAAAGCCATTATGCACCCTTCACTTGGATGGTTCCTCTTGTGGCCCCTTCAAGTATATAAGTATCTGTCTCTGTACGAGTGTAATTCCGCCACGGCACTCGGCTGTGTAGAGATGATGGGCAGTCTCTCGATTCTTCCTGAGAGGAAGCGTTCCAGCTACTTTTAAAAATTATTTTTTATTATATTTAGCCACGTTTGAGCTCTCTCGTTCAATCCTCATAATCCTCCTCCCATTTCACACACCGGTGCCAGTCAGCAATAAGGGAAAGCTCTCAATGCCTCTTCTGAAGCCTGTGCTCTGATGCTGCAGGATTGCGGTGCTGCTAACCGCGGACTGTTGGTGCAGCCTGTTGGTATTCATCCCTCTTTTAGGGAAAGCTGTCAGTGCTGCGTTGTATTCAGTCAACCTGGAAATGCAGGCAGACACATATGACTGAAGCGGACTTCTTATTCGTCAGCACCTTCAGTTCAGTTCCACCTTAAATGGTGCAGAGGTTACATTCTGGCACCTCAGACAATGGCTGTTAACTGCTGCATCATTTAAGGTGGAATGGGAACATTTGAATCAGAGGATAGACAGGTAGCGTGAGGTGCCAGTTCATAGATGTAGCACCATTGAAGGTGGAACGGTATCATACCGCCCCCTTCTGGGCATGTGCAGTACTGCACATGGCTTCTGACGTGCTCTTGATGTCGCTTTCCTGGCTCTTACTTGGCTCCACCCACTCTCCTCCTCTCTCAGACACCTGCAGCTGATCTAGGACTCATTAGGAGTCCCGTATAAAGTCCTCTGGTTGCTTATCCGAGTACTAAGTCGCGTTTCTCTGGACCGGGCTTCTCTGTGTTTGTTTTCCTGCTCCTGCTTTTGTCTCTTTGTTTCAGGAATCATGAGGTCATGACCTTGATTGAGGTCATGAATTAGGTCATCCTTGGTCAGCCGAGCACTTCCTTTGATTAGCTCTGAGCTGCCTTAGCTGTTCCGCCTACGTAAGAAAAAAATTGGCCCTCAGACGAAGGTAGCTCTGAAGCCATGGGTGGAAACACTCAGATGGGGGTGGTACTATTCTAAAGAGGCATGTGTGATGTAGGAAGGGGAGTCAAATCTGATTGGCTTGTTGAATCCCATGTTTCCTGATGCAGGCGCCAATAAAAAAAATAAAATAAAATAACCGGGTGGTCTTATTTCCCAGTTTGTGGGTTGGTAAGGCCGCCAGGGCGGTAGAACGGTTGGAAAGTGATGCTGAAAAAATTTGAAAAATTGAAACGCAAAGTTACTGATATGTTCCAAAATCCTGAATTTTTTTAAATTACTGTGATCTTAATGAAACGTGCTTCTCTTCAACGTCACAAGGTGAGGTACTTTATGTGAGATCGCCATGCTAAGCTAACATGCCCTGACTGGGATGGTTCTCTGTTTGCTGAACTGTTAAACCAACCCCTCAGTTTTCTCTAGCTGGTCAGCTGTCAGTGTTTGCTCTCCTCAGAGCTGGATCTGCCTCTATTCCAGGTATGCGGTCTCAACTAGGTCGGTGTATGCTCAGTAGGATTGTGTTAAAGGTTAGCTTCAATAAAATCCAGCTGCAACATGCAAGGCTGCAAAGATCGAGGTGCTGTTTATAAGATGTACTTCGACTGCCCCCCAGTGGACATTGTATGGTACTGCGCATTGTTGCTATCAGGTTAGTGGGATGATGCTGTCATATGCATATATACAAACATACCAGTCAACCATAAACCATATGAAACCCACCTCCTTGTTTCTCCACTCACTGTCCATCTTATCAGCTCCACGGTCCACACAGGACACTCTGTAGGTGTACAGGTCCAGACTGTAGCCCATTTGTTTCTCTGTGTACTGTATTACCCTGTTCTTCAATGGTCAGGACCCCCACAGGACCACCACAGAGCAGGTATGATGTGGGTGGTGGATCATTCTCAGCACTGCAGTGACTCTGACGTGGTGGTGGTGTGTTAGTGTGTGTGGTGCTGGTGTGAGTGGATCAGACACAGCAGGGCTGCTGGACATCTAAGTGTCACTCCCAGACAGAATCGTCCACCAACCAAAACTGTCCAGTCAGCAGCGTCCTGTGGGCAGTGTCCTGTGGGCAGTGTCATGTGGGGCAGCGTCATGTGAGCAGTGTCCTGTGGGCAGCGTCCTGTGACCACTGATGAAGGACTAGAGGATGACCAGCACTGCACTGTGCAGCAGCAGATGAGCTATCGTCTCTGACTGTCCATCTACAAGGTGGAGCAGCAAGGTAGGAGTGTCTAATAGAGTGGACAGTGAGTGGACACGGTGTTCCTGTGTCATTCAAAAGTCACCCAGCTCCCATAGTCAACTAGGGGAAGGGTTAATCATCGCCATGATGCTCTGATTAGAGAGGCATTAACCCTTTCCTCAAGTCAAGTCATTTCATCTACTCTGTGTGATTCAGTTTGATGTCTGACATCTATCAATTAGTCATTAAGCACTTCTGCCCCCTGGTGGCGCCGGGGTGTGCCTAATACACTGCTGAATACACAACATTTACCTGCTACATAGAGCAATGCCTATCATGCAGGGTTCTGTGCCAGCTGGGCTGATCATGATGTCATTTTACCGTACATCCATCAGGTACACTCAGCATCGTAAAGGTCCAAAAGATTCAGGGATACACTGTAATTCTAATAAATTTCATTTAATGAAAGAAGGAATTTTAGGGATTTTCCATCACAATACTGGGGGACAGTTGACTCTGTAATAATGAGCTGAAATAATGTAATTCCTGTACATTTTTATTGAACATAAAAAAGAATTTTAGGAATTTTAAGTGAATTTTGTGTCCCCACAGGGGACAGTCGACTCAGAGACACAACATATTTTAAAGACCATACGCCTTTGAATTTGAATTTTAGGGACTTTCCATCACAATAACAGGGGAACAATTGACTGTCCACAGTCGCACCACCATCCGCCATTCACTACATTTTCCTGATTTAAGAAGCTCCGCCCTTTCCGTTTCCCACTGCACTGTGCTACATACTACATACACAAACACTAGTCGGCATTAACTGTGCAATTGGGACACGCCCTATGTGTCCACCTTGTTACTGAGCAAAAGAGCTTGGACAGGAGGGACGTCTTATGCTAACAGGAGGGATGTGTTATGCTAACAGTTGGGACGTCTTATGCTAACAGAGAGAGAGGGAAAAGAAGAGAGAGAGGGAAAAAGAGAGAGACAGGGAGTGAGCAAGAGACATGGAGAGAAATAAAAGGAGACAGAGAGAAATAGATTAAATAAGAGACAGGGAGAGGGAAAGTAAGAGATAGAGATACAGAGGGAGGAAGGGATGCAGAGAGAATGAGAGGAAATGGGAGAGAGGGAAAGAGATTGAAAAGGAGAGAGAGTAAGAGAGAGATACAGAGGGAGGAAGGGATGGAGAAACTTTAACTAGCAGTTCATATTTGGCTCAGACCCTGTATGGTCGTGAGGTGAGATGGGCTGGAC
>JAMWET010002360.1:17500-79876 GCA_024036415.1 Prochilodus magdalenae
AGGAGTCTTGAACCACGTCTTGATTTGAAGGGCAGGGTTATACACCACCATGTCTCCTGTATCTGCCTTTGAAATGTCTGTTATGTAGCTGTGTAGTCACTGATGCCTGCGTTTATACCACATCAGCAGATGCAGATAGATCCAATCCCATCTGACCACTTACAAATAACAAATCCGATTGGCTTGCAGCTTGAACGCGTCTTTTGAAACCACTAGTTTTCTTTAGATGGCTGTTTAATGGTTTCCCTGCTTTAGCACATCCACTTGAACTCAGTGGCTAGCCGCTGATGCTTTGGGTCAGGTGAGTGGGGAGCAGGGACATTGGGCCTCCAGAACACGGGTTGAGAACCACTGCTTTAGATCCAATTAGAAAACCATCCGATGGTTCCGTCTGGGATCAGTCACCTGTTTAGCCAGGGGAGCGTGATACTGCTCTGTAGATCTACCAGCCTGAGGAGTTTAGACGCTGAGATGGATCTGTAAAGTAACGACTGGGATCACATTCCCAACTACCTCCATTAAACTGGATTCCATGTGGTGTTTTATGTCCACAGTCATTCAGGATATGCGGTGAGTCTGGTTTGGGCTGGCGGTCTGAACAAAGCGTTTGGTCAGGGACCCTGAATACCCTTTAGGAAACAGGTCACAGGGCAACCAGGGTATCTGGGTGTCAGAAATCTGGCCAAAGACCATCGGAAGCCGGCAATCAACTATGGGAAAAGCAACATCGATGATCTGTTCATGTACTCCATTACATCACCACTGTCTACCAAAATCCCACTATCTCCAAAATGGTAACTTTACAGGTGAGGGCAAAAACCTCATTTAATTCTAATAGAAGTCAATGGAACCAGACGTCTTTTCAAGCACTTCTGGGCCGTTTCTGTTGGTCCATTCATCATGAAATTCTCACACAGTGTAAACAGCAGCTGCTGCGTTTAAACGATGCATAAAAGTAGAAATCGACAAAAATGGAGACGCATGTCTTCCTTTGGACAGCAGTGAAATCAGAATAAGGCTGGCGTCCTGAAGAGTTGTCCATCATTAGAAACATCTTAATAAGAAACCAATCAAAGCGCATGATTATGTCGGATTTATAGGGAAACGTGAAGAGAGAACCACCAGCTCCCTCCCCACAAACCCTCCCCGCCCCTCATCTCGCTTTTCACGCCACATCAAATCCTCAAAGGCTGGGCGAAATAATGTAGTTTTCCTTTTAATGAGAAATCAATATCTCATTTGCTCATTTGATTAATTTTACCAACTGTTCAATGTCACTTAGCATCGCTATTTGCCAACACAACAAATCAACCCAACCGTATTAATACACCAGAAGAAGGAGAGCTAATTCCGCCCAATCTGTCCGCAGCTGAAAGAGCTGATTGTCCAGGTTTGGAGTCGACATTGGGAAAGCAGTGAACACTGAGTTTCAGACTTTTTGAAGCATACAGGTGGAGGCTGCCGTCAGAAGCAAGCCCAGGTGGGACGTAACCTGCACTACTGCCAAAAGCATTCGCTCGGCTGACTTGGCACACTTATGAACTTGAGCGACATCAATTTCTTAACATGATGTCGGCCCACCCTTTGCAGCCATAGCAGCTTCACCTGTTCTGGGAAGGCTTTCCACAAGGGTTAGGAAAAACAACCCCACACCGTAACCCCCCATCCACGAAACTTTACACTCGGCACAATGCGCTCAGACAAACCCAGACTCGTTTATCGGATTACCAGATGGAGAAGCGTGATTGGTCACTCCAGAGAAGACGCCTCCACTGCTCTAGAGTCCAGGGGCGGAGTTTTACACCACTGCATTCCACGCTCTGCACTGCGCTTGGTGATGTAGGCTGGGATGCAGCTGCTCGCCATGGAAACCCATTCCATGAAGCTCTACACACTGTTCATGAGCTGATCTGAAGGACACATGAAGTTTGGAGGTCTGTAGTGATGGACTCCGTAGAAAGTTGGCGACCTCTGTGACCTATGACCCTCAGCATCCGCTGACCCCGCTCCGTCATTGTACGTGGTCTAACACTTCGTGGCTGAGCTGCTGTCGTTCCCGATCACTCCCACTGTGTTCTAATCCCACTGACAGTGGACTGTGGAATATTTAGTAGGGGGGAAAGTTCACCACTGGACCTGTAGCACGGGTGGCATCCTATCACGGTACCACGCTGGGGTTCACTGAGCTCCTGAGAGCGACCCATTCTCTCACTAACGTCTGTAGGAGCAGTCTGCATGTTTAGGGGCTCGGTTTTATACACCTGTGGCCATGGAAGTGACGGGAACACCTGGATTCAGTGGTTTGGATGGGCGTTTGAACACTACTGGCAGTATAGAGTACAACTCACAGGAAGTGGGAGCTAATCCAAGGTGGTGCAGTCACGTAGGATATACCAGGACTGTAGCGTTAGGGAAATCGGTGTTTACCTGGTGTTTAACATTGACTGACTGGAGTCCTCAATTTCTTACAGATTACCACACACGTGAGCGGAACGGTGGAGGGAAGGAGGAAGAAGAGGACTTCAAAGGTGACTGTTGAAGGAGAGGCAAGTAGCTCATGCCTGAGGTGCCCTCTACGCGTTTCCACTGTAGCTCTGGCTGCGCTGGCTGTCTCTGGCTCTAATAGAAAGTTGGGGTAATGGAGCTATCACGAAGACCGAGGAGCTCATTATTTGTTTTATAGGGCTTTCTTTAGCACCACTGCTTGCTTTTTATGATGGCGCTTCCATCTGTTTAATGTCAAATATGAGTGAAGCTTCAGCCACGCACTCTATTACCTTCTGTGATGATATTAGTAATATGATTCATGCACCGCGGAACACGGCCGGTGTGGGCTGTGTGAGATAATGGAGGTGATGTAGTCTTTGGGTGGTGAACGCTCTGTAGACGGCGGCGCGTGTAGAAGTGATAAACATGTTTGTTTCTTCTTCATGAAAACGATGGGTTTCGGTTAATTAGCCTTATTTAGGCTGGCTCTGATTACAGCAGAAACATCTGAACACGTTTGTGTTGAGTGGTACGTTAGTTAACACGTGCTCAACAGGCAGCTAAGAGGCCATCAGGTGGTTCTAATTTTCTGGACTTTGGTTTGTGATCTCAAGATAACAAAATTTCCTTTCTCTATATGACAGCTTATTTTTCTTGTGCTCTCAATATAACAACACTCATCCGTAGAGGTCCAGAGTAGCCATGAGGTCGTTATAAACATCTGGATGGTTTTCTTGAGATCACAAGATAACTTTTGATTTCTCAATATCACAACTTCTTTTTCTTATGATCTCAAGATGACAAAAAGTTAGCTATGGAAGTCCAGAGAGGACCTGAGGTGGTTATACATTGTAATCAACTTTTTTTGGTTTGTGACCCAGAGATTACAAAAGTGTTTTCTTAATACCACAACTTATTTTCTTGTGATCTCAAGATAACAAAACTCATCAGTGGAGGCCCAGAATGGCCATGAGGTCATTATAAATGTCTGGACAGTTTAATTAAGATCACAACTTGTTTTCTAGTGATCTCAAGATAACAACTCGTCCATAGAGGTCCAGAGTAGCCATGAGGTTGGATGGTTTTCTTGAGATCACAATTTGTCTTGTGATCTCGAGATAACTTTTGATTTCTCAATATCACAACTTATTTTTCTTGTGCTCTCAATATAACAAATCCCATCTGTGGAGGTCCAGAATGGCCATGAGGTCGTTATAAATGTCTGGACCGTTTAATTAAGATCACAACTTAATTTCTTGTGCTCTCAAGATATCAAAAGCTATCTGTGGAAGTCCAGAGAGACCATAAGGCGTTTCTGGTTAGTGGTCTTGTAATCATGACTTCAATATCAGATATCCGATTTTTTTCTGTGATCTCATAATAACAAAATTACATGAGAGGCCGTGAGGTGGTTCTAAGTTTCTGGATTGGTTATCTTGAGTTCATGACTTAATTGGCTTGTGATCTCGAGAAAACGAACATGATCTGTATCCATCCAGAGAGACGGGTAGATTTGTAATGGTATCGTAATTGTCTGGACTGTTATCTTGAGATCATTACTTGATATCATTTGTTGCAGCATTCATGTTGCAAACAACCCTCAACCATTAGGTTCTCCATCTTTAGCAAAGGTGTAGCAATGCATTAACCATTGGTGGAGAGCAGGTTGATGGGGTTAATGCGTTACAGTGGTTTACACCACAAAGACTTCATGTGGGATGAAGGCATTAATGTTAGTTGGCCATTGTTGATCGCTGCAACAATGTGTGGCTAATTAACATTCCAGATAATTCCGCAATGCTATGCTAATGTAAGTGATTGATTAATTGACTGGTTTGATTAGTTTGATTGATTGATTATTTTTGATGGTGAGTGTACATAGTGATTACTGCATCGATCTCTAACTGTGATGTACAAATGGAATTCCGCACGTCATGGCAGACTAGCAGTATGAATGAATAGGATGGGATTGTCCTAAATGGCTTTGCTTGGCAGGTGTGGTCTGTCCAGCATGTCTCGGACTCGCTCACGCGTTGGGGTTTTTGTTGGTTTGGAGTTAGCATCCTCGCTTAAAAAAAATTAGCATCTGTGACACGAAGTGGCTGGGGAAAAAAAAATCTTTGAGGCCGCCCTACATAGGCCAACCTTTATCCCACCTGATAACTTTCTCATCTCGGTTCCTGTGCCGCTGCCTAGCGCGTGCTTCTATTGGGGTCAGGCAATATGAGGCCGCAGCAATTTTTAGCCGGCGCAATAATCTTAGACCCGCCGGAATAGAGCAGGAAATAAGAGCGATTATAAAGCCGTCTTCATGAGGGACCTCTGTCGGATGCCCTTTTGATAATGTTATAAATGTAATAAATGTCACACAAAAAGCCTTTGATGGATGTCACCCTTTGGGGGATGGATGACAGGAGTACCACTTTTGCCTTGGAAGTTGACTTTTTCCTTCTTTCGGAGAGAGAGAGCGAGTTCTGCAGAACGCGATAGGAATTAGAATGTCTGGATGACAGTGCATGTTCATAAGGCTAATGCAACTCCTGAAACAGTCCCAGCACTTGGGCCAATCTGCTCTGCTGGCTCTGGCCTGTGAAAAGCACCCTCTGGTGAGAGTCAACATTGGCAGATTTCACAGCCAAATCCACACAGGGAAAAAGAGAGATAGCGAGATCCTTTTGATGGTGGACTGTTCTGGAATCCCTTCAAATGTGACCAGACGTTATCCTTTATTTCATCGCCGGCTTGTCAGCTGGGCTGGAATGTGTTTCTCGGAATGCCTCGAAAGCTGAAAGCGCTGGTAAATAGATGTCACTGGAAGCGTGATCCCTCCAGGATGTTGCGCTATTGTAGAAACACTCCCAGTGCTCTTTAGTACCAGGGGTCAGGGCTATACCACAGTGTTGAAAGGTGTGCCCAGATGTGGCTACTGTTGAGCAGCCCTACTGTATGTTGAGATATAGTCACTGAAGCCTTGGTAACGATTGAAGCAGTTTCATCCTTGTTTTTATTTTTCACCTACTCCACAAAGACGTGTTTGGTGTCCACTTTCTTTTTTAGCTGAGCTTTGGAGCTATGATCCCAACATTGCTAACAAACATTAGCTGATGATAGACACCCAAATCGTCTTTAGCTTCTCTCTGGAGCTGTGGTTCTAAGGTCCAGGTCTACACCATGGGTCTATACTGGTTTATGCTGGCCTGGTGCTGTTTGGGTAACCATGTTCATGCTGGTTGGTCAGCATACCAAAATCAAAGCACAGCATATGCTGGTTTTGCTGGAGAGCAGTACTGGTGGTCATAGTCGGTTTTTGTAGAGATCATGGAGATGGTAGGGGGATGGGCTCACAGGTATGTGGTAGGAGAATGGAGATGGGGTAGGGGAATGGAGATGGATATGGGGATGGGATAAGAGTAGGGGTGTGAGGGTTGGGTAGTGGGGTAGGGGTATGGAGATTGGGATGGAACAAGAGTAGGTGTATGAGGGTTGGGTAGGGGTTTGAGGATGGGGTAGGAGTAGCGGGATGGGATAGAGGTATGGAGATTGGGATGGGATAAGAGCAGGGATATAAGGGTTGGGTAGTGGGGTAGAGGTTTGAGGATGGGGTAGGAGTAGGGGGATGGGATAGAGGTATGGGGATTGGGATGGGATAAGAATAGGGGTATGGAGATGGGGTGGATGAATGGAGATGGATATGGGGATGGAATAAGAGTAGGGGTGTGTGAGGGTTGGGGATGGGGTAGGGGGTATGGAGATTGGGATGGAACAAGAGTAGGTGTATAAATGAGGGTGGGTAGGGTTTGAGGATGGGGTAGGATAGCGGGAGGGGGATAGAGGTAATGGAGATTGGGATGGGGATAAGGCAGGGACATATAAGGGTTGGGTAGTGGGGTAGAGGTTTGAGGATGGGGTAGGAGTAGGGGGATGGGATAGAGGTATGGGGATTGGCTATGGGATACAAAGAATACGCAGGGGTATGGAGATGGGGTGGATGAATGGAGCTGGATATGGGGATGGAACTGAGGAGTTAGGGGGTATGAGGATGGGGTAGTGGGTAGTGGTAGTGGTTTGAGGATGGGGTAGAGGTATTGAGATTGGGATGGGATAAGAGTAGGGGTATGAGGATGGGGTAGTGGTGTAGTGGTATGGGTTTGAGGATGGGGTAGGAGTAGGGGGATGGGGTAGAGGTATGGAGATTGGGATGGGATAAGAGTAGGGGTATGAGGATGGGGGTCGTGTGTAGGGTGTTTGAGTCTGCGGGTAGGAGATGGGTAGTGGTGTAGAGGCAGGGGTTTGAGGATGGGCTGGAAATAGCGGGTAGGAGAATGGAGATGGAGTAGGGGAATGGAGATGGATATGGGGATGGGGTTGTGGTGATGGGGTAGGAGTAGGGGGATGGGGTAGAGGTATGGAGACTGGGATGGGATAAGAGTAGGGGTATGAGGATGGGGTAGGGGTATGGAGATTGGGATGGGATTACAGTATGGGTATGAGGACGGGGTAGTGGTGTAGGGGTATGGGTTTGAGGATGGGGTAGGAGTAGGGGGATGGGGTAGAGGTATTGAGATTGGGATGGGATAAGAGTAGGGGTATGAGGATGGGGTCGTGGTGTAGGGGTTTGAGGATGGGGTAGGAGTAGGGGTAGTGGTGTAGAGGCAGGGGTTTGAGGATGGGCTGGAAATAGGGGGTAGGAGAATGGAGATGGATATGGGGATGGGATAGTGGTAATGGGGTAGGAGTAGGAGGATGGGGTAGAGGTATGGAGACTGGGATGGGATAAGAGTAGGGATATAAGGATGGGATAACAGGTATGAGGATGGGGTACTGGTGTGGACTGTGTAGGTAGGTGTAGGTGGACTAGGAATGTGTTTGACATCTCAACGATGTTTACACATTACTGTGGACTGTATTATTTAAAAGCAAAGAGTGAGGGAATGTCGGTTTTCCATGATGTGCACCCTTTAAATGCATTTAACATGAAATCCCTGTCAACCAATCACAATCAGGAGTGCAGAGGCAAAGGGGCCTTAGAGCAATACGTTCTGAGGCCTGCATCTTAAGGGTGAACTTTAGCGTAAAGGATAAATGACTGCATACCATGAATGCCACGAATTCCTTAATAACAGGCTCTGTTGTGATGTTCCAGACGTCAAATCGTCTGTCTATTCTCGCTTCAGTTGAATTACCACACAAGCCCGCACCTCACTGTCTCCTGCGCAGTCCTTCTTCTTCTTCCTTCAAGCCCATTCCGTCAAAGTAGCGCTCCGTACGGCAACTCGGATCTGACTGTATAGCACCTTTGATGTGTTTCCCTGACACCCCGGCGTTAATCTGACAAGCGGCGCATTTCCCTACAGTGCGTGTCAGATAACAGCCGGTGTACACAATGCGTGACTGCCAGATAAAACGTCTCTCCAGTCTGAAGTCCTGATGAAGGCAGGAGTGATGGGCTGCGGCTGCTGACGTTCTTTCCCGGTCCCACCACGCGCTGACATAAGCATGTTAACATCCTGATTCCATTCAGCCGAAGCATTACATTTGTTTCCCAAAAAAATCGTTCCCTTCTTTCCCTTTTCTAAACCCTCTCCTCCACTGACATTGAAAGAGAAAGGAAATTACTTCTGGGATCAGTGCTTTCTGCTTAGCTCGCAATACCGGGGTTGAATTTGATGTGCTACATTAGACAACGGGGATTGCGCGCCTCCCTCAGGGCTGGTCCATGGACGGGACAGGAATACAAAAGAACCGTGGTCTCGCTGCGTCTCGCACCCTCCCCTACCCCCTTGCATTTTTCTTGAGGTTTTCTGTTTTTTTTTTTTTTCGCTCCAGAACTCCATCTCCCGCTCCCAAAGCGAGCGCTGGGCGGTCAGAGGCACTTTCATGTTGTCTGCGGCTCGACCTCATATTGGAGTCTTCTCAGAGTCTCCGGCTGGGCCCCAACCACTGAAACCTCTGTACTCTCGACTCCTCTAAAGCCTCTAGCCCCTCCAGTTTGCTGACGCACAGTGATTCGACCTGGTCACCGATGGTACGGGGATACGCACATGCTGAATCGATTCCAATTGACTCAAGTTCTGGTATGATACCACTGAGGAACTGGACTGAATCTGGAATGCAGAGAAACGGGGAATGAGCAACGAGTCCCAGAAAAAAAGTATATGACTCTATTAGTGGAGAAGGAATGAGGAGCCCCAGAGAAATGCTCCAGATGTAGATAATGAACAAAGAACCCTTGAGAACTCTGTGGAGGTGGAGAAGGAATGGAGAGCCCTGGAGAAAAGCTCCAGACGTGTGGACGTGATGAACAGCCCTAGAGAAATAGTACAGATGTTGAGAATGAATGAAGAACCCCAGAAAATACTGGAGCTGTGGAAAAGGAGTCAGGAAATCGGGAGGAAGGAAAAGAGAGAGAATGCTCCGGGAGTGGAGAACGAACAAAGAACCCCAGTGAACAAACAATGAACGAAGAACCCGATGGAGCAGAAATGAAGACCAAAAACACTGGAGCTTTGGAAAAGGAATCAGGAGTTCCAAAAAAGGGATGAACAAAGAGCCCCAGTGAAGCATTCCAAACATGGAGAGTAGACATGGAATGCCAGAGAACATTATAGATGTCAACAATGAGTGAAGATCCCCATGGAACACTCTAGAGGTGGAGCATGAGTGAAGAGACCCAGAGAGACACTTTGCATGGAAAGTAATCTAATCTCAGAGAACATTCTAGATGTGGGGAACGTGTGTGTTTGTGAAGAGTGAACAAATAACCCTGGAGAACACTCTCGGGGTGAAGAAGAACCAACCAGCTCCAGAGAAGAATGACCAAACAACTCCAAAGAAGTTCTCCAGAGAGAACACTGGGCATGTAGAAGGAACAAAGAGCCCCAGCGAAATGCCCCAGGTGTACATCCAGAGTCATCCAGACATCTAGATATTATTTTAGATATGAAGAATGAACAAGGAACTCCAGAAAATATTGTAGACCTGAGAAAGGAAGGAAGAGCGTCCAGAGGTAAACAGATCATTCCAGAGAACATTCTAGATTTGGAGAAATGAAGACCCTTAGTAAAGCACTTCCGATGTGCAGCCTAAACAAAGACCTTCAGAACATTTTAGATGTGAAGCAAGAATAAGGAACTCCAGAGGAACATGCTAGACATGGAGAATGAACAAGGAACTCCAGAGGAACACTCTAGACATGGAGAATGAACAAGGAGCTCCAGAGGAACACTCTAGACATGGAGAAAGAACAAGGGACTCCAGAGGAACACTCTAGACATGGAGAATGAGCAAGGAGCTCCAGAGGAACACTCTAGACATGGAGAATGAGCAAGGAGCTCCAGAGGAACACTCTAGACATGGAGAATGAACAAGGAACTCCAGAGGAACACTCCAGACATGGAGAATGAACAAGGGACTCCAGAGGAACACTCTAGACATGGAGAATGAACAAGGGACTCCAGAGGAACACTCCAGACATGGAGAGTGAACAAGGAACTCCAGAGGAACACTCTAGACATGGAGAATGAACAGGGAACTTCAGAGGAACACTCCAGAGATGGTGCATGAACAAGGGGCTCCAGAGGAACACTCTAGACATTGTGAATGAGCAAGGAACTCCAGAGGAACGCTCCAGACATGGAGAATGAACATGGAACTCCAGAGGAGACATGGAGAGTGAACAAGGAAGCCCAACAGAACACTCTAGACCCCAAAGCCCCAGAGGATCACTTTTCATGAACCTTTCCGAGTGAGACATGGAGAAAGGCAAGCCCAACAGAGCCTCTAATAGAATCACTTCTCAGACCTTTCATATGGAGACAAAGAACTCTAGATATAGACAAAGAACGAAGAACTCCAAGAAACACTGTAGACATGTGGAATGAACATAGAGCCCCAGTGAGTCTCTGTTTTCATGGAAAATGAACTCAAAAAAAGAGAGAGATGTGGAGAACGGATGAAGAGCCCCTGAAAGATGATCTGTTTGTGAAGATTGAGCGAGCAACCCTGGAGAACACTCTAGACATGTAGGAGAGACAGTCAGCCCCAGGGACACACTCCAGACGTGGAGCCCGGGCCTCAAAGAAATGCTTTATTCATGGAGAAGGAAGGAAGAGCCCCCCGAACAGGAGACGGAATGAAGGACACCGGAGAAATGCTCCCGGCATGGAGAATGGGTGAAGAACCCCTGAGATGTCCTGGTGTTTCGGAGATTGAGAGACAGAGAGTGGGAGAGAGGGGTTGGAGCGGCGGCTGAAAGCAGGCCCGGCTCTTGTCTTTGATGGAGCTCAATAGAAGCAGAGGCTTCCCCCAAGGCCCCGGGTGCGTTCTGCTAAAACAGAGCTCCAGGTAACGACTCTGCTGTGTGAGCGGGTAATCTTCGGGGGGGTGCGTGTGGGTGTGGGAGATCATTTCTCTCCATGCATGTCGGCCTGCATGTGTGCAGCAGCGTCTCCCCAACATACTTAATGAATAATTCAAAGCGCCCTGTCCTGCCCATTAACTGCGTCCGCCCGCTTTCAGGAGGGCCATTAATGTTTAATGTCTTCACGCCTTTGTGCATGTGCATTGTCTTGATGAGGCCCTGTTGCATGTTGTTATGTATGTGCCGTGTACAATCGTGCCGTGGGGTTGGGACAATAGAGGGTGGTGTTATTTGATACTCTGGCGTGAGGCCTGTTGTAGTGATTTGCTAAGAGACTAAGAGTCTTTGGCCATTTTGCTTCTCGGACCTGCAGAATCTGCTTCCAGTTTATGACCAGGCTTTGTTGTTGCTGGCTTCTATTGAAAATTATAAACAAAAACATCTCTATTCATTACAGACTGATATGATCAATATTTATTGACCTACACATACAGAAGTCTGTCTCTCAGTATGGCGTCGGGCCGCCGTGTTTGCTAACCCAACACGCCAGACGTCTCGGTAGAGGTTCCTAATGGTGTCCTGTGATAATCCACTCCATGCAGCTTAAACTTCCTCACACAGTTCCTGCAGATGGTGCGGTAGGGGAGGTGGAGCGACACCAGGCCTTCTGGAAATGTGACAAGAAACCGTTCATCTTGGTGCTGACCACGGTGCCTCCACACACGGATTCGTTGGGCGTCTCCACCAAGACTAAAGCGGGACTCGTCACTGAAGATGACCCGCTGCCATTCTGAGTCACTCCATGACAGTCTGGTACGACACCACTGCAGTCTTTGGTGACGGTGACGTGGTGTTAAGGACAGTCGTGGTAACGGTTTGTGTGCATGTAGTCCTGCGTGGTGCAGCCGTCTGCCGATGGTGCTGCACTAACAGGATGACTCATGGAGGACACCACTGCTCGCTGGCGATGGTGGCTGTTGGGTCGGTCAGGTACAGAGATAAGGCCCGTCCTTGCTTACGTCACATGGGCGGACGAGCGTGAGACTAGAATCATTCGCATGTCTCACCATGTCAAACCTACCCACCAAGTTTCATTCCTGCCCATTATCGGGAGCAGCAATCGTCCCCCTCACCTTCAAGAAATCTTCTGATCTCCTACTTTCACCCAGTACTTTCTCACTCTGGTCTTGATAAATAGTCCACAGATGGAGCACAATGGGTCTGCCGGATGCTGCAGCTTCTTGATGCCCTCTAAAGGACCTGTATCTCTGCATCCACTGTGCACTCACTCAGCTGGAGCATCAACTGGATTGGCTGTTTTAACACACCTGTATTAATACTGCTGTGTAGACTACTGGACATTTCCAGACAGTTCTAGAAAGTTCTAAACAGTTCTCCAACGTTCTAGAAAGTTCTAAACAGTTCTCCAACGTTCTGGAAAGTTCTGTACAGTTCTATAACTTCTAGAGAGTTCTCACAGTTCCAGAAGCTACTTGAAGTCTACTCGGCCCTGAATGTATCGTGGGTTTGTGTTGGACCAGAATTCCTCAGTTCTGTTTTTCTACACTACTGGAACCATGTCTCCCAAACTCCAGATCAGATATTGTATTAGATCTGTGTATTTAGAAAATCACTAATGACCTCCAGAAGCCTGTTTTTAGAACCATGCTCGCTGTGCGTTTCACCCCAGCCACCGCTCGCCAGTCTCTCTGTAGGTCACTCGAGGTCATCTTACGGTGGGTAAGGGACATTGGAATGAGGTGGCGCTCATCACGGTCAGTAGAGAGTGGGTGTGGCCCTCTGCCAGTCTGTAGCTGTGTTGTCCTGTGTGTTTGCTGCTGGACCTTGTTCTTATGAACCAGACGCTCACTGTATCTGCCAGTAAAGCTAGAACCCAACCTTCGGTTCCTCACTAAGAACCTGCTGCACATGTGGAGATGCTGATTGAAGAAGAAGCTGGAGTGGGCTCTGATTTATTTCCAGAGGTGTGTGTAAAAGACGTGTCATATAAAGTCCTACGTATTTACCACCACACTGCTGAGAACTGGAACCAAATGCTGGTAGGAACTGAAAGTTCAGGGAGCAGAGGCTGGTGACCTCAGGCCCCCGTGTCTACCATTGGTCCGAAGAATTTGTTGGAGCTAATTGTTTGCAATGCTGTTTGCATAAAGTTGTGAAAATCTAAATTCGATTGGCCAATTGTTGCTCTGTACGCGTGACGCTAGCTACTTGTTGGTAAATCGCGGCTACTTACCGGTCCCATGTCATTCTGTTGCCTGGTAGTGTGGATGCAGGGTTAGCACTCTCCACTCTTCAACTCGAACTGGGACGTTTCCGGGGACAACGCTAGCCGGGGACCGGCCAGCAAAAAAATGGGACTCCTATTAAATATTTTGCACCATGACACACTATATCCTTAAAGGCTACCTCTGTAGCATAGCTAAGAATGGTCAAGTAGGCCAATTTATAGTTTTGAAGGCTGTGCAAGGAAGTATCCAGGCATTCCATCAAGCAGTATTGGACAAGAAATTGACGTTTTGGGGTTTAATCCTGAGGACTGCACTGTTTTATTCCTGAACCCACAAAAAGCCATAACCATTTTTCTCCATGTCAGTCAATATATTGAAGAGCGTGCAGGAAGCAGAGCCGGCAGACCTAAACACGTCACTCAGCCATATTTACCATGGTATAGGCTGCTCCATCAGGTTCTACTCTATTCATGGCTGGTGTTCCATGATTGACGATCCAATCTCCATCAATGATAAAAAGCCTGTGGCCTGCCAGACGAGGTTCAGGCTGCTGTCTAAACATTGTGCCCACTCCTGTAGTTGGCTGGCCAACAGTGTTGGCCTTAGCCGGGCTGCAGGGAGCCAGAGGGGTTGCTGTTCAGGTGGAGCTAAATTTGGGAGCCCGTCCTGGTGAGCTCCTCCTCCCTCAGGTGTTTGGCCGGAGAACAGAGAAAGCCTCATGTGCAGGACCCTGAGGTATTTGTTATGTCTGGTACGTCAATAAAGCAGCTCAGGGAGGGTTCTTCTTCTTGGCCTGGTTCCTTTTAAATCCGCCTTTTGTCCTGGGCTCCCCTTCTCCTCCACTCACTCCACTCTTGGATTCTTCGGCCTTCTGCTTTTGCTGCACATTGCATGCTACTTCTTTCTCCGTCTGTTCTTTGTGCTTTTGTGTTTTTATTTTTTTAATTTTTTGTTACCAGGGTGACATGAGACAACATGGCGAAGTGAGCCCGATGCAGAAGTCATAATTGCGAGTGAATGGAACATGTGGCTGTGCTGATTGCATACTAATGGGGCTACGTCTAGCGCTATTTCAGAAACACTCTGAAATGGAGCCTTTTCGAGAAACGAGCCACTTCCTGATAACAAAGCGAAGTGCATCATTAAACACGAGTTGCGAACCGTGTTGGTGGACAAAGAAACATGCTGAAGCTCTGACTGTAAATAATCAAATACACTCGACGGCAAAGGAATAGCTGCACATAGCTGCACCCAAAGGAATCAACCAGCAGGAATGAAACTTGGTGGGTAGGCTTGACATCGTGAGACATGCTACTGATTCAGGTTTCACGCCCAGGACCAGCCTTATCTCTGTACCTGACTGACCTTACAGCCACGGTTGCGAACACTCAGTGAACAGTGGTGCCTCAATGAGTCATCCTGTTAGTGCAGCACCATCGGCAGACGTCTGCACCACCCAGGACTACATGCACACAGACCGTTACCACGACTGTCCTTAACACCACGTCACCGTCACCAAAGACTGCAGTGGTGTCGTACCAGACTGTCATGGAGTGACTCAGAATGGCAGCCGGTCATCTTCAGTGACAAGTCCCGCGTTAGTCTTGGGGAAGACGCCCAACGAATCCGTGTGTGGAGGCACCGTGGTCAGCACCAAGATGAACGGTCTGTTGACACACGTCCAGAAGGCCTGGTATCCCTCCACCTCTACCCCTACCGCACCATCCGCAGGAACTGTGTGCGGATGTTCAAGCTGCATGGGATGGATTATCACAGGACACCATTAGGAACCTTTACAGCTCCATACCGAGACGTCTGGCGTGTTGGGTTAGCAAACACGGCGGCCCGACGCCATACTGAGAGACAGACTTCTGTATGTGTAGCTCAATAAATATTGATCATATCAGTCTAAATTTATCATCAGTTATTGATCCTGGTCACCTTTATCTTCCTTCCCAACAGCACCGCACTCCCACACCTCCTTCTGGGTGCAGCTGTTCTTTTGATGATGACTGCTTGAAAAGAAACATGCTTTGGTAATGAAGATGTGGTCGTCCTGCAGAAGCTCGTGCGGTTTTATTAATTAACACTGTGTTGGGGGGTTTATAGGGCTAGCCCAGCGCTAGTAGCGAGCACCGTGCCATTAGTACTGTGTTTTTTCGGCCTCCTGTCGAGCGCCTGGCCTCGGGTCTTGAAAGAAATTATGCGTTAGGACTAAATTTATAGCTGCGCGTTGATTGCCGCTTTGTGCAGGGAGCGAAAGCTGGCCATTTCCTCAGACCCTGGGAGAGAAATGCACCAAGAAGACTTTGAAGATCAATGGGACGCTGAGTTCGCCTGTGTTTTTTGGAGGCGAACTTCTGAAAGAACACTAAGAGAAGCCGGAGAAAGCAGTAACACGTTTATCTGGTTATCACCTGCTGAGCACTAGCTATCTCCAGATTCCTGCTGTTTGAGCAAGTACCATTCCGTCTGTGTTGCTCCCGCCCGGTATGACTTCATTTCCACCCCCCAGCCTTTTCTTCTTCCTCATTCAGCTCCCCGGCACAGCGAGCCCAATTGATCTCCCGGATAATAAAGAAGAAACACAAGGCCTCCGCCGTGCCTTTATTTTGATCCGGCGAGGAAAAAGCGAGAGGGTTTTATGAGAGTGGCTCTAATTATCGTTCGGCGATATCATTACCAAGATAACGGCAACAAAGGCGGAGAAGATAAACCTGTCATAGGACGGGATGGGAAGCCAGAGGTCGTAGGTGTGGAGAAGTGGGGACAGAGCTCAGGCCTGCGCAGTATTTCACACCTGTTAATCGGAAACAAAGCAGCGGCCTGGCTCTTGGTGGAGGGTATCCGGCGTGACCGTGTTTGAATTTAGGTGGGTCGACGTGAGGAAGCCTTGGTGTGAGTTATCGGGCTGAAAAGGAGGTGGGTGATTTCACGCACAGCTCTACATGAGATGAAAGGGAATGGTGGGCAGCCTGTTGCTTTGCGCTGATGGTCAATAACACAGCTGCCATAACTCCGTAATGGTTCCTATTGCCACAGGCCTTTCCAGCATCCAGGCTCTATCCGTCATCCTTTAGATAGGCTACGGCTGTGTTCAGAGCTTGCCGGTTTCTTCAGGTCTGGGATTCTTTGATCATTTTTCGAGGTGAAGGAGTCTTCTGGAAAAGAACGTGTGGAAGGTTCTCGCTAGGAGAACCGTGGTGGCTGTTTCCTGCTGCTGCTGCAGGAGAATGTCCGGATGCCGGTCGGTGATCTGAAGTTCAAGCGTAGTTGGGTTACGCAGCGAGACAACGACCCATAGCACACATGCACGTCCATCGTTTCCAATTGTTCCGTAATTGCTAAGAGGCGATGTTTCTTTGGGGGATTATTCTGCCACTAGGGGGCATCTGGGAGTTAGCCCATACCTGGTTATTCACATGAAGGGAGCCAAGCAGGAAGTGTTTGAGTTGTCCTATCCAGCTCACGTTTTCGGAATCTCCGATGTTGGGAAACTTTCGTGTCTGTTGTACGGACTCTTTGGTTCTCCAGGGCTGATTAAGATCTTGGACTGCTAATTGGTGATTGTGTTACACTGTTGTTGCCTGGTTTTTCTTTGTCTTCATTTTCCTCTGCTTGGCCAAGCGACCTAACTAGCCCCATGGTCACACATTGATGCTCAAAGGCTCTTCAGAGTAGCTGAACTAAGACGGTTCTGCAAAAACTACTGGGATGAAATTCCTCCATGCCGATATAAGAACGCCTTATCTCCAGTTAGAGGAAGCATCTGGTTGGAGATGTTGCAGGTCAGTATGGCACAGTCAGTTATTAAATTTAGGGGGAAGTTACTTTTTTTGACAAGCATGGCAGCTGTGTTGCAAAACAGCACTGATGAATGCTGATGGACCTGAGCAGTTTCGTGGCCTAAATGGACACTTCTGAAGTGTTTGCTCCTCTGAGGTTTACTAAGCCGGGAACTTGACAGACTTGACTGACAAAGAAGTGGGTGAGATGTGTAGATCGGTGCAGATCCTTTTCTCCAGCTCCGCTCATCTTACAGCTGTCTACATTTGAAAGAATATGAGTGAACGTGGACGGTTAGCAAACAGCCGCTAGTAGCATGTTATATTCCAGGTCTGCTTTGTTCACTGGGTTTATTGATTGAGCCTCTCTCATATACATTTATCATCAACCAGAAGGAGGTGTGGGAGTGCGGTGCTGTTGGGAAGCAAGATAAAGGTGACAATAACTGATGACAAATTTAGACTGATATGATCAATATTTATTGAGCTACACATACAGAACGCAACATCCCAGTTGTAGAGGTTCCTAATGGTGGAAGTGCTCTAGAATGTTCTCCCCATTCACAGTGCTCTAAAATGTCAACCATCCACACTGTAGAATTATTTCTACCACCTAGAGTCTAGAACGTTCTCTCCTTTTTACACCGCTAGAATGTTCTCCCTTTTCACACTCCTGTAGAATATCAATCATCCACACTCTAGAATGATTCCCACCACTTGTATTGTTCTAGAGTCTAGAATGTTCTATACCATTCACATTGCTCTAGAATGCTCTCCCCAATCACGGTGATCTAGAGTGTTCTCTCCTTTTCACACTCCTCTAGAATGTTCTCCTTTTTCACAGTGCTCTGGAATGTTAATGATTCACGCTCTAGAACGCCTTCTGCAAACAATGCAAAGGTGTACGGCCACAGACTTATTTTCTCACTTGGTCTTAATAAGTATGAAGAGGCTCAAGCGTGTTCACATCTACGGCACCCCCGTGTTCCCTCACGAAGGGCTTGATGATTGCCAGGTGATTTAGATCAGGTGTTTAGGGGCAGGGAAATTTGAATCTCCAGGACTGATCTTGAGAGCCACTGCTGATGCTTTAATCAGTCGTTCCTTGTTCATGAGTCACCTGCTAAATGGAAATCTATTCATTGTTGGTTAAACTGAATCCATCTCCAAACTCATTTACTGTTCCTCCTCACGTTCTCGCTGTATAATGCTTCTGCTCCATCCAGTCCAAGCGGATGTGATGCTAACAGCGGTGCATAAGCTTACGCTAACTTCAAATTATTGCTGTTTATATATTGTTAGTTTCATTCAACTCAGCTGATTATACATTTACCACCATAAGGCATCATATGCCATAATAACATGATGAAAGTTCACGGTACATTAAAGTTCCGTAATGGAATCTGTAATGGCCTGGCCATTAAACTGAACAATGCTGCGTGCTAGAGGGGAAACAGGCTAAAGAACATCAAAGACTCCATGAAGAGCCGCACATCCAGCTCCCCACCGCTGTCAAACCATGTTCTCCCCTCATGTATGCCATTGTACAATTTCCTCCTCCATCTACAGTACACTGTTCTACAGGGTTCTCTTATATTGATGCTGCAGTCTTTTACCATTTACTTCATTCATGCTGTTCTGGAGGGTTCTCCCAGTCCATGGTGTTTGCCATCATGCCTGTTCTAGAATGTTCTCCACCATTCACCCTGTTCTGTGATGTTCTCGCCTTCCCCAGGGTTTGGTAGTGTTCACCACATCCACACCCTTTCAAGATGTTCTCCACCATGCATGCTGTTCTAGATTTTTTTTTTTTTAAATCCCATCCATGTTTCTGGATATTCTGATAGATTCACACTGCTCTAAAAAGACATGCACTCTTCTTGAATGTTCTCCCTTTTTCACACTGCTTTGGAATTATGCCCGTCTTCCACTCTCTAGAATGTTCTTCTGCTCCAGAATGATCTTCATCATCCACGCTGCTGTATACAATTCCATTTCCTTTTAGTGGACGCTCTTATCCGGATAATGTTTCCTAGCTAGTACAAGAAGTCAAGTCAAGTGTGTGTGTGTGTGATGGAAAAACATTCTTAAACAATGTGAATGGTGGAGAACATTCTAGAACTGTGAATGAGTGTGAAACAGTGTGAATTGTGGAGAGCATTCAGTGTGTACCTGATGGAGAACGTTCTAGAGCAGTGTGAATAGAGAACATTCTAGAGCAACATTCTCGTCTTGACCCGCCATCCCTGGAGATCCATGGAAGACCAGTATCCAGATTCTTCACTGTCCTGGTTCTGTCTATTATATTAGATATATATCTATCTATTGGTGATTATTCACTTCAGTTACTCTATACCTCATTCACAGTTCTAGAATGTTCTCCACCATCCGCACTGCTCTAGAATTCCCCTCATCCACACTGCTTTAGAATTCCCCGTCATCCGCACTGCTCTAGAATTCCGCATCATCCACACTGCTCTAGAATTCCGCATCATCCACACTGCTCTAGAATTCCCCTCATCCGCACTGCTCTAGAATTCCCCTCATCCGCACTGCTCTAGAATTCCACATCATCCGCAGTGCTCTAGAATTCACCTCATCCGCACTGCTCTAGAATTCCCCTCATCCGCACTGCTCTAGAATTCCCCTCATCCGCACTGCTCTAG
This sequence comes from Prochilodus magdalenae, assembly GCA_024036415.1. Lineage (NCBI taxonomy): Eukaryota > Metazoa > Chordata > Actinopteri > Characiformes > Prochilodontidae > Prochilodus > Prochilodus magdalenae. The sequence goes on from JAMWET010002360.1 coordinate 37,047, forward strand.
AATTCCCCTCATCCGCACTGCTCTAGAATTCCCCTCATCCGCACTGCTCTAGAATTGCTCTAGAATTCCCCTCATCCGCACTGCTCTAGAATTGCTCTAGAATTCCCCTCATCCGCACTGCTCTAGAATTCCCCTCATCCGCACTGCTCTAGAATTCCCCTCATCCGCACTGCTCTAGAATTCCCCTCATCCGCACTGCTCTAGAATTCCGCATCATCCACACTGCTCTAGAATTCCACATCATCCACACTGCTTTAGAATTCCCCTCATCCACACTGCTTTAGAATTCCCCTCATCCGCACTGCTCTAGAATTCCCCTCATCCGCACTGCTTTAGAATTCCCCTCATCCACACTGCTCTAGAATTCCAGATCATCCACACTGCTCTAGAATTCCGCATCATCCACACTGCTCTAGAATTCCCCTCATCCGCACTGCTCTAGAATTCCAGATCATCCACACTGCTCTAGAATTCCCCTCATCCGCACTGCTCTAGAATTCCCCGTCATCCGCACTGCTCTAGAATTCCCCTCATCCGCACTACTCTAGAATTCCAGATCATCCGCACTGCTCTAGAATTCCCAGTCATCCGCACTGCTCTAGAATTCCCCTCATCCGCACTGCTCTAGAATTCCCCTCATCCGCACTGCTCTAGAATTCCCCTCATCCGCACTGCTCTAGAATTCCACATCATCCGCACTGCTCTAGAATTCCCCTCATCCGCACTGCTCTAGAATTCCCCTCATCCGCACTGCTCTAGAATTCCCCTCATCCGCACTGCTCTAGAATTCCACATCATCCACACTGCTCTAGAATTCCCCGTCATCCGCACTGCTCTAGAATTCCCCTCATCCGCACTGCTCTAGAATTCCCCTCATCCGCACTGTTCTAGAATTCCCCTCATCCGCACTGCTCTAGAATTCCCCTCATCCACACTGCTCTAGAATTCCCCTCATCCACACTGCTCTAGAATTCCACATCATCCGCACTGCTAATCTCGACCCTCCAAGCACTAAATGATCTTCACCATTCATACTTGTTTAGAATATTCGCCCTTCTCAAACTGTCCTGGAACGTTTCCCATTTTCTCCACCATGAATGCTGTTAATGATCTAGAATGTTCTCCACCTTTCATACTGAATGATCTCCATCATTCAAACTGTTCTAGAATGTTCTCCACTATTTCCATGGGCTCTTTTCTTTTTTTTCGAAACATCTAACTGTTCTAAATAACCCCCTTTTATAATAAGTTGGTTATCTCTGTGTGCTCTGGCCTGCAAGATTAAAATCCGATTTTATAAGCTTAATGAAAATATGAGTGTGGAAAGCTGCAATATCTACAAAAGCCTGTATCTCAGCAGAGATATGAAGAACTCTCTTTCCTCGGTTTTTAATGTGGGTAGTGTTTCGCCAGCTCTTTTCTTTCACAGGCCAATTAAAACCGCAGCTTTGCTAAATCAAGTCTTGGCTAAATGAAGCCTGTGCTAGATCAAAGCTTGTAAATGTTTAAGGAGGATCCAACAGGTGAGAAACGGTTGGTGAAGGGGAACAGGACATATCGGAGAAGCATGTGAACATGAGCGCAGTAAGTGAGCCATTGTGTGTGTGACAGGTGATATGGTTATTTGAAATCCATTATCTTTCTCTCAACATCATAATTGCGTATCAGGCAGCAGGGACTAAATAAGGGAACCGATAGAGTAGACATATTATGACATGTAGAAAATGGGCCTGGTTCCGTCCCGTGCTCCCACCGTGCATAGGCGTTAATTATCTGGCTCACCCACCTTCCCTAGCTCTGCTTACAGGGGGCCCATTATAAAACCTCTACTGTACATGTTCTTGTGTACATGCGTTTGGGTATCTGGAGCTCTTCCCAGCCCACAAACTCGGGAACAGATCAACACGGCCAGTCGTTTGTGGCTGCCTGATCAGAAAACATGCAAGCCATTCAGATTTGACTGCTCCTTCCACATCCATTAGAATGATACCACCCCAATCTGAGTAGCTTCAGCCGCAGCTTCAGAACTGCCTTCTCCGGAAGGTGCCATTTTGTTTCTAGTAGGAACCGGAGTCGCTAGCGTTACGGGGACACTAAGAGCTAATCGCAGGGGCCGTTCTGTTGCCGACTGCACCTGCGTGATCAAAGTTTATTTTTGATTGGAGTTTTAGCTAATGCTAACAACTCATGTGATAAATTAACAGTGATGTAATGTTCTAGATAGTTCTTTTGGTATTTAGTAATATATTATTGGAGATGGATTGTCCTAGATAGTTCTTTTGGCATTTAGCATTAACACCAGCATCTGAGATGATATATTAACACAGATGTTATGTTCTAGGTAAATGGTAGTTGGTGTTTAACAGTAGCTAATGCTAACAGCTGAGGTAATATATTAAGGGGGGATATAATGTCCTAGATAAACAGGAACGTGTTTTAGCACTCCTGAACATAAAAGCTGCCAGGGTAATATTTAAACAGAGAGTTCTAGAGCCATTGTGTGTTGTGTGAATGCAGCGAATGATTTTTTTACTGCTTATTTGTTTTAATCCATTATCTTTTCTCTCAACATCATATTGATGTTTAAAACATACTAGCTAATGAATAGTAACAGCTGAGGTAAATAATAAAGAGGGAACCGGAGAGTAGACATTGTTTTAGATAGACGTCTTTGTGCATTTAGTCCTAGCTAATGGGGCCTTGGTTGAGCTGTAATGATATTATTGGAGATGGATTGTTTGTGTTCGTTAGATAGCGTTAATTATCTGGCTTGGAAGTCCTGAGCTAATAGTAACAGCTGTCCTTAGCCCTAATAATATATTTATTTATTGCGTAGATGGATTGTTCTAGATAGTCCTTTGTGTTTAGTCCTAGCTAATGGTAACAGCTGAGGTAATATATTATTGGAGATGGATTGTTCTAGATAGTTCTTTGTGTTTAGTCCTAGCTAATGGTAACAGCTGAGGTAATATATTATTGGAGATGGATTGTTCTAGATAGTCCTTTGTGTTTAGTCCTAGCTAATAGTAGCAGCTGTGGTAATATTATTGGAGATGGATTGTTCTAGATAGTTCTTCATGTTTAGTACTAGCTGTTCGCAGTTGAGGTAGCAAATTAAAGGGGGGTGTGATGTTATAGATTTTTATTGGTGTTTAGCACTCTTAACACTAAAAGCTGAGGTAATATTTAAACAGAGATTCTAGATAGCTATTGGTGTTGAACACCAATGCTGTTATGTATTAATGGAGATGTATTGCTCTAGATCGTTCTTGATGTTTAATACTAGTTAATGGCAACAGCTGAGGTAATGTTATTGGAGATGGGTTGTTGTTTTTATTTAACCCTAACTAATGGTAACAGCTGAGGTAGTATATTAAGGGGGATGTAATGTCCTAGATAATTCCTTGGTGTTTAGCACTCCTAACACTAAAAGCTGAGGTAATATTTAAACAGAGATGTTCTAGATAGTTAGTGTTGTTGAATGCTAGCGAATACAACTGCTGTTATGTATTAATGGAGATGTATTGCTCTAGATCATTCTTGATGTTTAACACTAGCTAATGGTAACAGCTGAGGTAATATATTATTGGAGATGGATTGTTCTAGATAGTTCTTCGTGTTTAGCACTAGCTGGTCGCAGCTGAGGTTTTATAATATTGGAGATGGATTGTTCTAGATAGTTCTTTGTAATTAGCCCTAGCTAATGGTAACAGCTGAGGTAATATATTAAGGGGGGATATAATGTCCTAGATAATTCCTTGGTATTTAGCACTACTAACACTAAAAGCTGAGGTAATATTTAAACAGAGATGTTCTAGATAGTTATTGGTGTTGAACACTAGCCAATACAAACAACTGCTGTTATGTATTGATGGAGATGTATTGCTCTAGATCGTTCTTGGTGTTAAGCACTAGCTAATGCTAACAGCTGAGGTAATAGGTTATTGGAGATGGATTGTTCTAGATAGTTCTTTGTGTTAAGCCCTAGCTAATAGTAACAGCTGAGGTAGTATATTAAGGGGGGTTGTAATGTCCTAGATAATTCCTTGGTGTTTAGCACTACTAACACTAAAACCTGAGGTAATATTTAAACAGAGATGTTCTAGATAGTTATTGGTGTTGAACACTAGTGAATACGAACAACTGAGGTTATGTATTAATGGAGATGTATTGTTCTAGATAGTTCTTGGTGTTTACCACTAGCGAATGCTAACTCCTTAGCTAATATTCTAATACATATAAAATCTTCTTGATAGTTCTGTCGTGTTTAGCACTAGCTAATGCTAACAGATGAATTAATATATTAATGCGCATGTAATGTTTTAGATATTTCTTGGTGCTAGTTACTAGCTAACCCTACAAACAGAGGTAATATTTTAACAGAGATGTTCTAGATAGTTCTTAGTGTTGAACACTAGCCATCATGAACAACTGAGCCAATCTATTAATAGAGATGTAATGCTCTAGATCGCTATTGGTGTTCTGCTGTAGCTGACACTAACAGCTGATGCAATATATTAACAGCGATGTAAGGTTCTAGATTGTTCTAGGCATCATTGGTGCTGCAGGATCCACAGTGATGTTAACACTGGATATCTGTAAGATGAACTTCGTCTGATCAGCAGGTGAATAATGTGAAAGGAGAGTAAGAGAATGTGTACTAGCATCAGGACACGCCCCTGTGGAAGAGGGGGGCGGAGTCAGCAGTGGCTTATCATTTAAAGGTACAGGCACTCACAGCAGCCATTCTCAACAGGGCTGTGTAGACAGTAGGAGAAGGAGCTGAGCTGCTACATCCTTGTGGGGTTCTATCCAGAGCATGTCAGACATTTCATTAAGACCCCAGAGAGACTGTTAACATTGGGGGGTCTCTTTTGCAGTCTACCCCGGAGTAGCTCAACCCCATAATCCCCTTCTCCTCCGCATCTCTATGCAAATATGTTTACATACATCTTCACAGAAGTAGGAACCAGCCTAGGGGCAGCACTGAGCGCTGGCGCCGCAGTTTTACCAGACACTCCTGAATTCTGCAGGGTGACAGAAATTTTAACTGTGGAGCTGAGTGGAACCTTTCTCAGCAGGTTGAGGTTGTCCAGTGTTGGGTCTCTCATGTTTCCAGGGTCAGCTTTTAAACTCGCAGGTGTAAGTTATCATTTCTAGAGTTTTCAATGTCATAGCTGCTCAATAGCTCCCCATACATAGCAACAATAACCAGGGTGAGGGGGCTGGCTGAATGTTCAAATTCAAATCTCGCTTTCCAAACTCAGATACCCTGATTGTCAAAAATCAGCTGCACCCAGAAGGAATCACCCGACCGGAATGAAACTTGGTGGGTGGGTTTGATATTGTGAGACGTGTTCAAGTTTCCGTTTCCATACATGTGAAATAAGCACGGATGGGTCTTATCGGCACTATTGGCAGACGGCTGCACCACGCAGGACTACATGCACACAGACCGTTACCACGACCGTCCTTAACACCACGTCACCATCACCAAAGACTGCAGTGGTGTCGTACCAGACTGTCATGGAGTGACTCAGAATGGCAGCGGGTCATCTTCAGTGACGAGTCCCGCTTTAGTCTTGGTGGAGACGCCCAACGAATCCGTGTGTGGAGGCACCGTGGTCAGCACCGAGATGGACGGTCTGTTGTCACACGTCCAGAAGACCTGGTGTCCCTCCAGCTCCACCCCACCGCACCATCCGCAGGAACTGTGTGAGGATGTTCAAGCTGCATGGGATGGATTATCACAGGACTCCATTAGGAACCTCTACAGCTCCATACCGAGGCGTCTGGCGTGTTGGGTTAGCAAACACGGCGGCCCGACGCCATACTGAGAGACAGACTTCTGTATGTGTAGCTCAATAAATATTGATCATATCAGTCTACATTTATCATCAGTTATTGATCCTGGTCACCTTTATCTTCCTTCCCAACATACCTGCACCCCCGCACCTCCTTCTGGGTGCAGATGTTCTTTTGAAGATGAGTGGACTTTGGCGAAAGTATGACAGACACCAATAAGGTGGACTGATTCCATAGCAGTGCCTGAGCGAGTCCAGGTAATGTAATGTTGCCTGGAACCGTCGGCTAGTGCTGCACTGGGCAGGGCTGAAACCCGGAGAGTGAATGGATGATAAAGGGCTGTTCTGAAATGAACTGCTGTTTCATTGCCTACCCAGCCGTTGCTGCCTTTTTGTCCTCGGTCTTGGCAGTAGTTCCTCATCACCCTCCCATCACCACCCCTCATGGCCATGCAAGACAATAGCGGACTCCATTCCGGTCTCTATCTCTCCGGAGTTCAGTATTCCGTAAATCCTCTCTTTATTTTTCCGTTTGTCGCCCATTGACAACTCCAGCGGGTTTGGCCTCTACCGCGCTGCTGTCCTTTTGACTTCAGCCCTGATCATCATCATCATCAGGTGGACCTAGAGGTGCTTCTGGATCTCTAATGTGTGTGCACGGCCATTCAGGCATCCACTCCTATCCCGAGGCTCTCTCAGCCAGAGCTGACCCCTCCCGGAATTCAACAGTAGGGGGAAAGCTTTATCGGAAAACCAGAACACACCCGGCTAAATCTGCCTGGATCCTCAACCCCAGCGTCTGCTCCCTTGTCTGCCTGTGATGTATTAATCTCTCTGGCGAAAAACGCCAGTGTTATCACCAGCTCTGCAAAACAGTGGTGCCGTCCAAATCGGAGCGGTGTTATTTGCCTAAGCTCCCCTACGTCCGCGCTATCTGCTCCACTTTTGGCCCTGCCTGAATTCCTCTCGCATGAAAACACCAGGAATGGATCGGGTTCACTGGCCGAGAAACATCAAAGGCTTTGCTGGTGTTTGTTGGCCTTTGGATGGAGATAAACTCATCTCTCCAAAAAGAGGCCTCTATCAGAACAACGGGTCAACCAGGCATGTCCCAGAGGTCAGGGATAGAGGATAATAACCCATAGCTCAGGTTAATGCTGGAGCCTTATATGATGGATTGGGCCTGCTTTCGCTGCGGCAGCCATGAAGCTGAACACATGGAAATAGAGAGTGGAGCCTGGAAAACCTTTCCTAGCATGGGTTCCTTGTCATCCAGTGCATTCCGAACATAATCGATAGTCAGAGTTGGTCAGAACATCCATGGCTGTGTTGATGCCCATATTGAAAACACGGCGTTGTTGGCCGAAGAGAGCACTGAGGTGAACACTGTGGCTACGCTCTGTCTACCAGACCCGCTAACTTTTCCTAGCAGTGGGCTAGGGAGCAAAAGGTTGGTGCATCCACAGATTAACTAGCACTACCTGCAAGGGTCCAGTAGAGCAGGCACTGAATGGCTCAACTGTTCAGATCTAGCCCTATTGGAGCCATGTATGGGACCAGTGTGGTTGCACAGAGGGATTTGACCTCCCATCCCAGTGAAACACTTGCACATTAGGGGGCAGTGGGCACACTTGCTCGGAGCAGTGGGAAGCTCTCTCCATAGCGCCTGGAGAGCAAGATGGGTAGGTTGAGGGTGAGGTACTTTGCTCAAGGCCACTTCAGGATCGAACCTACGAGGCTGGTTCCCTTTAGCCAACAACTGCCCCTGCAACTAATCTGTTCTTCTGACGTAGTCCGCATTGTTTTTGAAGTAGTGGGCATGAAGGTCTTCTGGGGTTTTGCTTAGCTTAACATGAACACCACACCATTTTCATACTTCCATTAGTAATAAACCACTAACAATAAACCACTGTTAACCTACACTAATATTAGTCTTCTTAAGTGGATTAATATGAAAAGTATGCAAATAATTGAGATTGTAATTTCTCTCATCAACAAAAATGTAGATCCACAAACTGCTGCACCCAGAAGGAATCATCCCACAGGAATGAAACTTGGTGGGTTGGTTTTCCATCATGAGTCATGCTGATAATTCAAGTTTCAGGCTCGGCTGCCCATGGTAGATAAGGAAGGATGGGCCTTATCGCTGTACCTGACTGACCCTTCAGCAAGATTGTGGACGTTCAGTAAGAAGTGATGCCCTCCATCAGTCATCCTGCAACACCACGCAGGACTACATGCACACAGACCGTTACCACGACTGTCCTTAACACCACGTCACCGTCACCAAAGACTGCAGTGGTGTCGTACCAGACTGTCATGGAGGGACTCAGAATGGCAGCGGGTCATCTTCAGTGACGAGTCCCGCTTTAGTCTTGGTGGAGACGCCCAACGAGTCCACGTGTGGAGGCACCGTGGTCAGCACCAAGATGAACGGTTTGTCGTCACACGTCCAGAAGGCCTGGTGTCACTCCACCTCCACCCCTACCGCACCATCTGCAGGAACTGTGTGAGGATGTTCAAGCTGCATGGGATGGATTATCACAGGACACCATTAGGAACCTCTACAGCTCCATACCGAGACGTCTGGCGTGTTGGTTTTATTGTTCCTGGTCACCTTCATCTTCCTTCCCAATAGCACCCCAATCCCACACCTCCCTCTGGGTGCAGCCATTCCTTTGATGATGAGTGTATATTGTGACAGGACTTTTGATGAGTCAAATAAAATAAAATAATTGATATTTTATACGTCTTGTGACGTTTCTTGAGCGTCAGGTGTCAGCTAAGCTAGTGACTGTCAAGGCAGGTTGCCTTGTACATCCCTTTTAATTCAACACCTAATCATTTTACTCTTTCGCAGCCCTGGGTTAAAATGTTTTTGAAGGGTGTTTGTCCAGCCCTTGGCTTGTTAATTAGGAATTTGGCTTTGGATTCCTGGAATGCCGCTTTGCAGCAGCAATTCCTCTTCATAGAACCAACTAATTCATAAATAAATAGCATTTAACTGAACTGAAAACATGATACATTCAGGAAATCCATGTGCACGTCACCAACAGGCCAGTAGGAGGCACTGTTGGCCCTGGTTCCTTCACCCTCAGCTGCAACTCTTCAGAGAAAACAATCCAGCTGTGAGCTTGACTACTGATTGTCGCAGCTAACGTTGTTGGTTCCTTAAGGCAAGAGAGCAAACATCGATCTGGTTCAGCGGCGCAGGAGAATCCATCATCACTGGATACAGTTGTTTCAGACACACACCAATTTGTTACCTGCTTGAGCCTGCACTGTTTCAATTCTTTCCAATATGAGAGTTTCTCTGCGAAAGGCTCTCTGTAGGTAGCGGGGCGTCACGCTTGTAGATATGTAGAGATATTGTCCCGTAGGGTTGTGCTCTGAGAATGTGTGAAGTGTCTGTAATTGCTTTGTGCGGTGTGTGTGTGTGTGCATTGTGCGTGCTCTGCTTGTCCTTTCCCCATGACCCTCTGGCACTGGAGCCGCCATGCCAGCACCCATTATGGCAGCCATTCATCTCCATCCTCCAGCGCGCTACCGGCACAGCCACACTCCAGAGACTCTTTTGTGTTGTGTGTGTCACTGAACTCTAAAGTGATGGTTCGGCCAAAACCCTGCAAAAGTTAAACAGTTTCCCCCGTCAATCAATTAAGACGTCACGTTTGGTGTCTACAGTGCATAGTTTTGTACCTCAGCAATGAGGCTAATTGTCGAAGTGTATGTTTCCGTTGCTCGTTAGCTGTGTTAGCCTTGTAGCTTCATTGTTAAACTAAATTTTAATGGCACAGTAAGTGATTTTAATCCAGTGGTGGACTTTGGTGGGTCCCAGAGAACCCACATGTCCAATACAATTACACTGACACTGTAAATGGGGTAGGTTGTCTTTGGGGCACATTGGCATACACTGCCTGGCCTGAAAAGAAGGTGGGACAGTTTTGAACCAATGAAGAAGCTTTGGTTACGGGGTGCGTTCCCCATGGTGTTTTTCAAAAACCCTTATGCAACGTCGCACCAAGAACTGCTTTCATTTGTGCGATCTTGTGTTGAAGACAGGAGAGTCAAACCACTCCATAAGTCTTCCCTAGCACTTCCCAATAGCCTTCAATGATGTTTACATTTCTGGCATTTAGCTGACGCTCTTATCCAGAGCGACTTACAAGGTTAGTCATATTACAGGTGGGCCAGTGTAGTGTTAGGTGTCTTGCCCAAGGACTCTTATTGGTGTAGCACAGCATAGTCACCCAGAACGGGTTTCGAACACCAGTCTTCCACATGTGGTGGTAGTGGCTCCCTTGCAGGTCGTCGTGTTATCCACTGAGCCACACGATGGTGGCTTCAGGACTCCAGACTGTGGCGGCCAGTTTGTTGGTGAAACTGGTTCTTCAGGTTTCCTGAACCACCCTTGCAGAACCCAAGCTCGATGAATCTTGGCATTGTCGTCCTAGAATGTTCCTGTACCTTGGGGTACCTATGGGATAACCTGGTCATTCAGTCCAGTCAGGTGGTCAGCTGTCTTCCTTTTATTACCATATGAGGTTGCTGAGTCTCAACCTGACTGACTGAAGCAACCCCGGATCATAAGACTCCTTTCAGAGGCACAATGGGTGCATCATGTCTTCATGCGCCCCCCGTCCTGCCTTGACATGCCCATCATTTGAGAATAGGCTCTGTCTGTTCTCATCAGACCACATGACCTTTTTCCATTGTCAAATTCAGTGAATGCTTCTTCATGGTCCATTAGCTGTCTGTTCTGTGGGCATTCTGAAAAATAAAGCTGGTGATGGTACACAGTCCTGGGTCTGTAAAGGGAAAACACAGCACTATTCCAGTAGCATGCTTGTGCACAGGACAGACAAAGGGGAGGGGTCCATGTTGGAGAGATGGAGAAACAGCAGAAGGGAAGACGATCCGAAGAATGAAGACTGAGAATGGAAGTTTTTGGATCAGGCAAGAGCGAAGCACCTTGTTAACAGCAGTGAGGCGTTTCAACGGCAGAGGGACTTATGCGAGTTAACTACCTGGGATGGGAGAGTTTTTCCTGTTCCACCTTAATGGATGCTTCAGCCATGTTGCCTGAGACGCCTGATTGCGACTACTGCACCATTTAAGGTGGAACAGGAAAACTCAAAACCAGGAGGTTGTGAAACAGAAGAGCTGAAAGGCATTAAAAGGGATGAGGAGGCTGCTCTGTTTTCACAGGTGGGTGGTTTCACAGATGCAATAGGTCAGTATCATTTCATCCAGTTTCCGAATGTTTGTGCAGCTGGTTAACAAGCTTGCTCGTCCAATGTCATACGCCTTGTCAATGCAAATCCATGAATTTGGCGAGCAGAGCTTTTAAAGGGGACGGAAGAAAGGGTTTTCACTTGACAACAGTCGTTCTCCAGAATCACCGACTGCGGCATTGAGCATCAAATCATATATGTACACGTTTTTCCAGAATTTCCATAGTTGGCCTCGCTATCAAGCTGGGAGGGTGAAGGCCAACCTGTTTACAGAAGACATGTGAGGAACTACTGCCTCTGCTGCTAACACAAGCTGCCAATGGACTCCCGGCTTCGGATGGCTTTGGCGTTGCCAGGGATCGAACTCGAGATGTCCTGTTGACGGGGCCAGTGCTCAGGCTGTTAATTGAATATGTCTTGATTGATTGACTGTGCTTGGAGAAAGAGATGACGTCTAGTGTTGGTTAAAGTGCTGCTGTGAGGAAAGACGCTTCTTTATGTGCTCAGGCTGTGGGCTCGGTTTCAGTGAGCACAGGTCTGAGTCAGCCTGAGCATAATTAGTCAAAACAAGCCGAGCATCAGACGCAACATTCCCAGCGTTTAGGTTCGGATCTTGTGTCAGTTTGGTCTAGCGTTATTCTCGTTCCTCCGTCACCTGTGGACAGTCATCATGTGTCCGGTCATGAATTCATGCGTGTGTGTGTTCACCACTTACATTCAGGTGCTCAGTTGCCTTCATTGCTAAGCATCGACCTGACCAACTCCACATAGAACAGTCCTATGCATGATGGGTGCATCACTTCTTGAGCTTTCCTTCTTACCCTGGTTCAACCCTGACACAACTATCGCTCTGGAATAGGCTGAATCAGACTCATCAGACCACAGAGTTCCCTGGTAAACTGAGGCCTTGTGCTTCTGCTCAGCCTCACTAATAAGTGGTTTTCCTCCACACAGCTGTTTAGTCCCCATCCTGACTTTCTCTATGTGGGACTTCTACTGTTGATGACTACACCAAGCGTTTGAGTGATCAGCATTCAGGATTTTTGACCACATTACTTGCATGCAAAGTTGATGGTTCTCCAGGTTTGAACCCAATTCCCAATTCTGGTCCTTCCAACTTCGTTTCTCAGTTGTCTCTGTTTTCTTTGATTTATGCAGGACATTGGTTTCATCCGTCCATCCATGTTGCTTTATCGTTATATGCAATGCTTCCTCTGATCTTAGTCTTCTGGGTTTAAATTTTTGGTATTTAATTATATATGTTTCTGTAATTTTGTATACATAGATGTTATTTACTATTTGTATATTTCCTGACACTTCTTTTCCTTCCTCTGTGCTGCTGTAACATTGCAAATTTCCCCACTGTGGGATCAATAGAGGATTATCTTCTCCCTCTGGGTCACTGGGGGTGCTGGAGCCTATCCCGCCTCTCATTGGGCAGAAGGCAGGAAACACCCTGGACAGGCTGCCAGTCTTTTCCAGGGCAGGCACACACACACTCAGACCTAAGGGGTAAGTTAGCATTGTCAGGTCACCTAACGTCATGTTTTTGGACTGTGGAAGGAAACCCGCAGAGACACAGGGAGAACATGCCCACCCAGGGAATCGAACCCAGGCAGTGATGTGACCTTGCTGTGACTGCACCCCAAACAACAATTTCTACCGTCTGAAACACAGGAATGTGTTCCCACATGGTTGTTTCAGAAATGAGAGGCTGTTCACTGTATCCGTTAGGGTTATTTGAACAATTTGAATTGGCCTGGTCGTGTGTTACAGTCGCAGTGTATGCTGTAAGAAGTTCTGTCCCAAATTTGACAAATTTGGAAATCGTCTGGGGTTTCTAACAAAGTAATGAATTCTTGCACCATCAATAGTTGGCCCAACCGAATCATGTGTCTGATTCCAGTATATCACCATCAGGGAATCTTCAGGAAGTGATTCCAATATCATCTTGCGCCTCTAAATATAAGGACGCTTGCAGGTACACAGGCGTGATGTTGTTTATATTAGTCCTCCTGGTGTTGAGAGGGGTGAGAAATGCTCTGGCTACTGAAAGCGGTGAATGAGCTGAATGCTACATTGATGAGCGTGGGACAATGCTGGAGATGATGGGCTCTTTGTGTTGCCTACAATAACAGCAAGCAGAACGAGGGCTCTTCTGAGGAGAAGCTGGCTTTTTCCCTCTCCTCTTTTTTCCCCCAGAATCCGCTCCATTCTCAGCTTCCTGATTGATTTCGTGTAATTGTCAGGGACAGTTTTTACACCGGCTCGTTAATAGCGGCTCAGGCCCTGAAGGGTGGAACGGTGGTATCGGGCCAATTACACAGCTGTGTGGGCTGGCGTAGTCAGAATTAGTGTATGAAAATGACTCATTCCCCGGTGTATGTTTCTGTGTGTGTGCCTGGGTGCGCTTGTATTTACGAAAGGAAATTGGGTCGTACTGCGTTAGAGAATGAGTTCTAATAAATTACTCTGAGGGTCTTTCATTCAACAAGTCCAACACATCAAATGCAATTCCAGAGATTCTTGCAGAAACTGTGTGGGTCTTGAATCCGAGGATGCTAGAGAATAGATTCAAATATTTTAACTGGGTTTTCCTTGACACTTCAGGCACTCCATCTTCGGCTTAAGGCCGGCATTCCAACCTGATTCCCGCAGGTCCCACCATGCTGTCCTGCGCTGTGGGACTATTTTTGGTGGACATGCTTTCACATACAATGCGTCAAGCATAAACCCAGCTTTGGACAGTCAGTCGGCATCAGCTGTGGAAAGCTCTCGGGTGACTACGCCACAGTGTAGGATGTTGAAGGAGGCATGTGTGACACATGGCAGCCATTTTTTTAGAAGATGAGATTTACCATGTGAATAGAGTATGTTAAATATTGGACATCATTCTCACTCATACGGGGCTGCAGATGGAAGAGGCCTAAACGTCTACATTGCAGGCGGGAACAAAACAAATTCCAGTGGGAGCGCTAATCAACCAACACCGCACCGCTCACACGCCCCCGTTAGCCATGTGGGCACGCACAGAACAGCACAAGCTACACATCAACACATCCAAAGGCTTAGGTCTGGGCTTGGGTAGTAATGGAATACATGTAACAGCGTTCCATATTCCGTGATTGTATTCCTATACATAAACAATGACAGCTATAATAGTACAGGTGTCTTAGAAAATGATCATGTATCCCGTGAGCATGTATATCACAAGAACTATGTCCATAAACCTATGTTCTTCAATAGAACAGAGTTATTAAATTCCTATTAGATACCAATAGTAGAACATTAACTAGAAAAGTGCATTTCCTGAAGGAAACGCGGGATGGTTGCGCAGCTTGCTCAGTGAGGAACGAAGGATGAGTAAACGAGTGCGAGTCAGTATGACTGTGGATTAGCGTCTGTGGGCCTGACCTTGGCTCTCGGGCAAACAGAAATGTTACTGCTTGGTTTGGGTTGAAATGACTGGGACTCTATGGGAGGAACGAGGGATGAATAAACGACAGATAGAGGAGTGCGGGTCAGTATGGCTGTGGATGAGTGCCCGGGGACCTGACCTTAGTGAGTAGGTGAAGCTTGGTGGGTCTCGGGCGAACGGAAACGTTACTGCTTTGTTTGGGTCGAAAATGACTGGGACTCTATGGGAGGAACGAGGGATGCATAAACAACAGATAGAGGAGTGCGGGTCAGTATGGCTGTGGAGTAGTGCCTGGGGACCTGCCCTTAGTGTGTATGTGAAGTTTCGCGCCTCTAGACCGAACAAAACAGCCGACTTTAGTTGGGTCCAAAAATGACTGGGACTCTATGGGAGGAATGAGGGATGAATAAACGACAGATAGAGGAGTGCGGGTCAGTATGGCTGTGGATTAGTGCCTGGGGACCTGTCCTTAGTGTGTATGTGAAGTTTCGCGCCTCTAGGCTGAACAAAACAGCTGGCTTTAGAGGGGTCCAAAAATGACTGGGACTCTATGGGAGGAATGAGGGATGAATAAACGACAGATAGAGGAGTGCGGGTCAGTTTGGCTGTGGATTAGTGCCTGGGGACCTTTCCTTAGTGTGTATGTGAAGTTTCGCGCCTCTAGGCTGAACAAAACGGCCAGCTTTAGAGGGGTCCAAAAATGACTGGGACTCTATGGGAGGAAAGAGGGATGCGAAACAAAAAGGAGAATCGAACGAGTGCGGGTCAATCAAACACTGTATTCCTGCAGGGGGCTGCGCCCTGAGCTAGTGTGTCCGATTTGGTGTCTCTAGGTCGAGCGGAAGTGGGTTAGATAGGCACGTGTTTTTCAATCCTATTCATTCTCAATGGGCAAAAAATTCCGGAAAACTTCCTTCCTATTCGGAATCCGTGCATCCGCTCAAAAAGCTGAATACAAGCCCACATCAGCGTATCATACCAGACAATCTGGAGTTGGAATCATCCTACTGAGGTACACAACACTCCTATCCCTGTATTCCAAGGTGACAGTTCTGGCAATTCAGATGCGACCGATTGGCATGATGAACATTCCGGAGTACTTGCACATCTGGACTGGTATACAAAATCCCCAGATTTGAATCCTATTGAAGTCTGTGGGACTACCTGGAACAACCAGTAAACAGCCAGGGGCGTCATCCACCAAATCTGGCCCCACTGGCCGATTCTCTAGGCAAGATGTCTGAACACTGATGCGGCCTACATCCGGAAACCCGTCCAGCCCATGTTCCAAATCCAGCCACAGCTGTTACTGGTGCGTATGGAGGCACTACATGCTATGAGGTACATTTCAGTCACAGGGGCCTCATGTTTTGTCTGGCGAGCTTGCTTTTATACGATAGGTTTTTCATTGTGCGGCCGCGGTTAAACTAATTCGGTAGATTGGGCCGCGTAGTGCATTGTCTCTGTAATGGTGAACAGCCTGTAGCGCAGCCTGTATCTCTATTAGTCTAAAGGCTGGATTAAAGCACTGTTGGCGATAGATAGAAAATTGCCTCCATTTATTTCAATAGCGTTCACAAGTGGTTCTCGCTGACAGTAAACAACAGATTTTCGTACCACCTCCACGGTAGCAGATTCTCTGCTCCTGTGTGTGAATTTATGCAGATTGCCCAGTTCAGTAAAACTGAAGTAGGGGTGAATATTTTTGCAAGTCCAATGAATGTACTGCGGCCGGCGCAGATTGCTCTGTTTAATGTGCAACACTGACAACGTTGTGCAGTTATTCGGCAGTTGTCAACTGGGCTAGCGCAGCTGTGTGTGTGGGTATATGTGTGTGTGTGTGTGTGTGTGTGTGTGTGTGTGTACGTACTCTAGCTGGCCTAGCTCAGTACTAACACAGGCTTTTCACTTCAGGGCTGTGTTTGTTCACAGGGCATCAACCAGAAACGCAGCTTAACGCTCCAGAAAACCTGAATCCATGTTTTTTCCTTCGTTCAGTATCAGCTCACCGGACTGTTACTGAAACCTACCTAATAGCATGTAACACCTCCACCAGCACCAATAACAGATATGATTGGATTCGGCATGTACTGGACAAGGTTCTGGATGTAGCCACATCAACGTTCAGACACTCTTACATCTAAGAATTGGGCCAGATTTGGTGGATGCCTTCCCTGGCACAATTTACGCTTCCATACACCTGCAGATTCAGCTACTTCCTTCACACTATGGTCTTTGGCCACTTCCAACACCTGCGCCCTTTTACACTTCCTTCACACTATGGCTTTCAGCCCACATGCCAGTTCCTTTTAGCCAGTCATTAACATCTGCTCTGGAGTTTATTCCACACATGGAACGAGACATTCCCTGCACTGTAGCACCTCTTCCCAATCTATGGATACCGTCACTCACACCCCGCAGTGATTTATAGCCCCATCTCCCTCGTGCAGCGCCATCTGCAGGAGCCTGATTTAAGTTTCATGCTCGGCTTGATTGCTGTACCTGACCCAACAGCCACGATTACAGACGTCCAGCGAGCAGTGGTGTCCTCCATGAGTCATCCTGTTAGTGCAGCACCATCGGCAGACGGCTGCACCACGCAGGACTACATGTACACAGACCGTTACCACGACTGTCCTTAACACCACGTCACCGTCACCAAAGACTGCAGTGGTGTCGTACCAGACTGTGATGGAGTGACTCAGAATGGCAGCGGGTCATCTTCAGTGACGAGTCCCGCTTTAGTCTTGGTGGAGACGCCCAACGAATCCGTGTGTGGAGGCACCGTGGTGAGCACCGAGATGAACGGTTTATTGGCACACGTCCAGAAGACCTGGTGTCCCTCCACCTCCACCCCTACCGCACCATCTGCAGGAACTGTGTGAGGATGTTCAAGCTGCATGGGATGGATTATCACAGGACTCCATTAGGAACCTCTACAGCTCCATACCGAGACGTCTGGCGTGTTGGGTTAGCAAACATGGCGGCCCGACGCCATACTGAGAGACAGACTTCTGTATGTGTAGCTCAATAAATATTGATCATATCAGTCTACATTTATCATCAGTTATTGATCCTGGTCACCTTTATCTTCCTTCCCAACAGCACCGCACTCCCACACCTCCTTCTGGGTGCAGCTGTTGAGTATAATCATTTCTATATTTGTTTATTTTTGTTTTTTGTAATGTGTTAAAAAAAATATTTAAAAAAATAATGAATAATGTCCTGTTCATCTTTGTAGGGAAAACCTTTCCAATGATTTCCATTGAAAACGGGAAAATTCCACCGAAAGGAAGAGGGTTAGCTTCCGTGTTGTGTTCCGTGTGTGTTAGACATGTGTTTGGTCCTGTTTGCCAGCAGTGCTGAACGTTTCCTCTGTTGTATGAATGTAAATGAGGCCGTGATGTATTTTTGACCTTACAGCTGATCTACCAGCATCACTCTCTCAGAATTCCAAGAAACTCTCCAGAGGGACGACGTTTGACCCTCCATTCCTTATATCTCCTTTTCCTTAAGCAAAAAAACGAGAGCACCATATCAGCATTCATTAAGGAGCCCAGGCGGTCGGAGAACCTCACGGGAATTCTCCAGCTTTATTAAGTTACATTTAAGCATATGATTTGTCCTCTATTCCGGGTCCTGGAGCAGGATAACAGGGATTGTTCTTTTTCCACGATGGGCTTGCTGCACAGAAGCCTTCGTGCAGATGTAGCTGTAGTCGTACCGCGAGCTGCCATTGAGGATGTTCCTAATGAGCAGGCTCAAAGCATTTGGAATGGCAGGCTGTCACTCAAGCTAAGATGAGGCCAAGTTTGATGATGATGACGGTGGTGGGGGGGGGGTTTGTTGTGCAAGGGGTGGGTGGGCTCATAAACAGTGTCTGAAACGGAAATATTCCACTCACTCCAGCTGACACTGGCGGGGCTGTTTTTAATTGGTTGTTGCACGATGTCTCTTATCTTAGCGGGGAAGGTGGTCCCTGAGGAGACAATAACACTGGAGGAAGTAGCGCTTCTGCATGCCTGACTCATAAACACACCATTTCTCTTGTTCTCTCTCTCTCTCTCTCTCTCTCTCTCTCTCTCTCTCTCTCTCTCTCTCTCTCTCTCTCAGACACACATTCGCTCTGTATAGAGTTGATACAAATGAAAGTTGGCTTCTATGTTTACTGCAGAAGCTATAACAAACATTTCAAATCGTCATTCCAAAAGTTTGAAATTGTGGTTTTGCATGTGGAAAACGATTCTAATATGATGATTGTGCTCCAATTTTTACAAGATTAAATTTTTTTTTTTTTAGAGGAGTGAGGGTCAGTACGACTGTGGGTTAGACACATAGAGGAGTGAGGGTTATTACGACTGAATTAGACACAGAGGAGTATGGGTAATTTTGACTAGATTAGACACATAGAGGAGTGAGGGTCTGTATGACTGTATTAGACACAGAGGAGTGTGGGTAATTTTGACTAGATTAGACACATAGAGGAGTGAGGGTCAGTATAACTGGATTAGACACATAGAGGAGTGAGGGTCAGTATGACTGGATTAGACACATAGAGGAGTGAGGGTCAGTACGACTGTGGGTTAGACACATAGAGGAGTGAGGGTCAGTATGACTGGATTAGACACATAGAGAAGTAAGGGTCAGTATGACTAGACACATAGAGGAGTGTGGGTAATTTTGACTAGATTAGACACATAGAGGAGTGTGGGTAATTTTGACTAGATTAGACACATAGAGGAGTGAGGGTAATTTTGACTAGATTAGACACATAGAGGAGTGAGGGGCTCTATGACTGTGGATTAGACACATAGAGGAGTGAGGGTCAGTATGACTAGATTAGACACAGAGGAGTGAGGGTCAGTATGACTGGATTAGACACATAGAGGGGTGAGGGTCAGTATGACTGAATTAGACACACAGAGGAGTGAGGGTTAGTACGACTGAATTAGACACACAGAGGAGTGAGGGTTAGTATGACTGAATTAGACACATAGAGGAGTATGGGTAATTTTGACTAGATTAGACACATAGAGGAGTGAGGGTCAGTATAACTAGATTAGACACATAGAGGAGTGAGGGTCAGTATGACTAGATTAGACACATAGAGGAGTGAGGGTCAGTATGACTAGATTAGACACATAGAGGAGTGAGGGTCAGTATGACTGTGGATTAGACACATAGAGGAGTGAGGGTCAGTATGACTAGATTAGACACAGAGGAGTGAGGGTCAGTATGACTGGATTAGACACATAGAGGGGTGAGGGTCAGTATGACTGAATTAGACACACAGAGGAGTGAGGGTTAGTATGACTGAATTAGACACATAGAGGAGTATGGGTAATTTTGACTAGATTAGACACATAGAGGAGTGAGGGTCAGTATAACTAGATTAGACACATAGAGGAGTGAGGGTCAGTATAACTAGATTAGACACATAGAGGAGTGAGGGTCAGTATGACTAGATTAGACACATAGAGGAGTGAGGGTCAGTATGACTAGATTAGACACATAGAGGAGTGAGGGTCAGTATGACTGGATTAGACACATAGAGGAGTGAGGGTCAGTATGACTGGATTAGACACATAGAGGAGTGAGGGTCAGTATGACTAGATTAGACACATAGAGGAGTGAGGGTCAGTATGACTGTGGATTAGACACATAGACGAGTGAGGGTCAGTATGACTAGATTAGACACATAGAGGAGTGGGGGGTTAGTATGACTGTGGATTAGACACATAGAGGAGTGAGGGTCAGTATGACTGGATTAGACACATAGAGGAGTGAGGGTCAGTACGACTGTGGATTAGACACATAGAGGTGTGAGGGTCAGTACGACTGTGGATTAGACACATAGAGGAGTGAGGGTCAGTACGACTGTGGATTAGACACATAGAGGAGTGAGGGTCAGTACGACTGTGGATTAGACACATAGAGGAGTGAGGGTCAGTACGACTGTGGATTAGACACATAGAGGAGTGAGGGTCAGTACGACTGTGGATTAGACACATAGAGGAGTGAGGGTCAGTACGACTGTGGATTAGACACATAGAGGAGTGTGGGTCCGTATGACTGTGGATTAGACACATAGAGGAGTGAGGGTCAGTACTACTGTAGATTAGACACATAGAGGAGTGAGGGTCAGTACGACTGTGGATTAGACACATAGAGGAGTGAGGGTCAGTACGACTGTGGATTAGACACATAGAGGAGTGAGGGTCAGTACGACTGTGGATTAGACACATAGAGGAGTGAGGGTCAGTACTACTGTAGATTAGACACATAGAGGAGTGAGGGTCAGTACGACTGTGGATTAGACACATAGAGGAGTGAGGGTCCGTATGACTGTGGATTAGACACAGAGGAGTAAAGGTCAATATGACTGTGGGTTAGACGCATAGAGGAGTGAGGGTCAGTATGACTGTGGATTAGACACATAAAGGAGTGAGGGTCGGTATGACTGGATTAGACACATAGAGGAGTGAAGGTCAGTATGACTGTGGATTAGACACATAGAGGAGTGAGGGCCAGTATGACTGTGGATTAGACACATAGAGGAGTGAGGGTCAGTACAACTGTAGATTAGACACAGAGGAGTGAGGGTCAGTACGATTCTGGATTAGACACAGAGGAGTGAGGGTCTCTCTCTGTCTCTCACATGCGCTCTCTTTCTCTCTCTCTCTCTCTCTCTCTCTCTCTCTCTCTCACAGACACACTTTCGCTCTGTATAGAGCTGATACAAATGAAAGTTGGCTTCTATGTTTACTGCAGAAGATATAACAAACATTTCATATCGTCATTCTAAAAGTTTGGAATTGTGGTTTGGCATGTGGAAAATGATTCTAATATGATGATTGTGCTCCAATTTCTACAGGATGATATTCATTTCTTTCTGATTTAGTCATGGCTGGTTGTAATGAAAGTGTGGCGTAGCTTTTGAGCTGGACATGCGTGCGAGCTCTGTATAGCAGAGTGGTTAAGACACTCGCTTGGATGGAATGGATAAAAGGATGAGGTTCAAGCCCCAGTCTGATGATAAATATTAATTAAGGGTCAGAATGTATATATTGGGGGCTGTTAGGGGTCCGCAAAGTAGTTGCTAAATGAGACTGTATTGGAGTAACAAGGGATGAATAAAAGACTGTGGGCTAGTGTGGCTGTGGATTAGACACATGAGGAGTGAGGGTCGGTATGACTGTGGATTAGACACATAGAGAAGTGAGGGTCAGTATAACAGTATATTAGACACATAGAGGAGTGAGGGTCAGTATGACTGTGGATTAGACACATAGAGGGTCAGTATCGGCTGTTGATGACACACACAGGATCAGTATGGGCTGTTGATTAGACACACAGAGTGTCAGTATGGGCTGTACTGTAGATTAGACACATAGAGGGTCAGTTTGGGCTGTAGATTAGACACACAGAGGGTCAGTATGGGCTGTACTGTAGAATAGACACATAGAGGGTCAGTTTGGGCTGTAGATTAGACACACAGAGGGTCAGTATGGGCTGTAGATTACACACATAGGGGGCCAGTATGAGCTGTCGATCAGACACACAGAAAGTCAGTATGAGCTATCGATTAGACACACAGAGGGCCAGTATGAGCTGTCGATTAGACACACAGGGTCAGTATGGGCTGTAGATTACACACATAGTGGGTCAGTATGGGCTGTAGATTAGACAAATACAGGGTCGGTATGGGCTGTAGATTAGACAAATACAGGGTCAGTATGGCTGTGGGGTAGACATATAGAGAAGTGTGGGTCAGTACGGTTGTGGATTAGACACAAAGCTAGATTAGACTCCAGCATTACTGTATTACTTGTGATGTAGATGTTTTATGAGATTTATTAAAATACAACAATAATAAATACATTTATTAAAATACAGCAACCTTCAATGACGTTTCAGCATTGTTACATGGAAGCTCCTTTCACTGAAGTCGCAGTTATAGTTCACAGACTTAACCAAACCGTGCCGGCCCTGCAGTGGCAGTTTTAAGTTTCTACCCAGGTTTTGCACAGTAGCATATTAAGATCCATCCAAAAGGGCTCTATTCATTCCGAGACGTAGGGGGCAGCGGCTTGAGTGCTCCCCCCCCCAACCCCCTACCCCAATGCCTTTCCCTTGAGCTGTCAGCAGGCTTCTACCGCTGTAGCTATTGTTATTAGATGTGAACATGAGGCTGTGTAGGGGCCGAGCAGGGACTGGATAGGCCGTTATTAATAAGGCCAGCAGGGGTGCTGAGGCAAATTGAGAATGATCGGCTGATTAGCAAAGCCGGGCGTCCACTTCCTGTTCATCAAACGGGCATCAAAGCGGTAATTACACGCCCTCCGCTAGGCTGTGTATTTTTGGCCACCATTCATCTTTAAAGCGGTCTTTTTTATATTAAAACACGGGGAAGTCATTTCTGGAAATTATGGTCCGCTTTGTGATGGGTCAGCAATTTCCCTCGACTCGTGTGCTGAGTATAAATGGATATGGGGGAGATATAAAACCCAAGCCTCTCCGCTATTGATTTTTTAATAATGAAGGACCTTAAACTGGACCAATGCCGGGAGCTCAGCGTGTAGCAGGCATGTTACAGGCTGCTGCTACAGTCTTCTAGTAGCGTCGTATATGGCGGTGTTAACTTAAGCATTGGTTCAAGATCTTGCGCTCTAGGAATTGACACATTGGAATGTTCTTCATTGCTCCATTGTGGCAAAAATCAGGAGAGTGCAACTTAGTTTGATCCCTAGTGATGCCAGAGCCGTCCGCAGCCGGGAGGACTAGAGAGCATCATTGGCCTTAATTGCGCTGTCCACTGAAGTAGGGTTTTTCATGTAGTGTCAGATGCAGGTTATTAGAGTGCAGGACTGTATGAGTGGTGCAAAGTTTTAAGGTGGAAATTAAAAATCTTTTTTTTAATGACCACAAGTTTTCAAACCGACCTGAGGACACTAGCTTGTGGCTGAAAATGGTACGCTCATATTGAGTCTGTTAACATATATACATTTACATTTTACATTTACATTTAAGGCATTTAGCAGACGCTCTTATCTAGAACGAGTGTTCCGTTGGATAATATTCCAGCTAGTATAGGAAGGTTAGAGCCTAGAACTCAGATCGCCATGAGCTCAGATACTGCCTGAACAGGGGGCCAGACATATACAAAGCAAAAAGTGCACTACCTGGCAACCCAACCCAGCGCTCATACCTATAGAGAAGGAAAGGTCATTATAAGTGCAACACAATACACACAACTTACACATCTACTGGTGATCTAATTGCTTGTAGCCCCTTACTCTGATTTCTTACCACTCTGCTACTTAATACATCCACGAGCTCCAATAACAGCTGGGACTGGATTGGGCATGGACTGTACAAGTCTCTGGATGTAGCCACATCAGTGTTCAGACTTTCTTAGATCAAAGAACTGGTCAGTTGGTTCCGGGTTTGGTGGATGCCTTCCCTGGCCCAATCCCGAGGAGAATTCCCTGTAGACTGGGATTGTATCCACTGCTGGTAGACCCGTATGACCGTACGCTTCCATACACCTGCAGATTCAGCTACTTCCTTCACACTATGGTCTTTGGCCACACCCACATGCTCAGTCACACCTTTTAGCCAATCATTAACATCTGCTCTGGAGCGTTTTCCACACATGGAACGAGACATTCCCTGCACTGTAGCACCTCTTCCCAATCTATGGATCCCGTCACTCACACCCCACAGGGATTTATAGCCCCATTATCCTCATGCAGCGCCATCTGCAGGAGCCTGGAGTTACTACCACCTTAAACACGCAAGAGACCCAATTTGGATCATAGTTTCAGACATCTGGAATCATCCTCGTGACCCTTCTAATGTAAGAGCGTTCTGTGATGGAGCTTTTATGGGCTAGACTCATCCCTTGTATACTGACTTGGTGCCAGCCCTATTCATTTATCCGTGATGATGCTTTCTGCTTGCTAGTTGAATTCAGTTCCTTTCAAGCCTTCACTGCTTCCTCCACACTGAATCTTTCCGATTGAGCTCAACTCAGTGTAGCTCACGGAGAACTAGTTCAGTCATTCCCAAGCACGTCTTTATGCACTGAAGTGGTCGCTCGGCATTGGGCCTGTACTGAGGAATCTATGGGTCTCTTTAGTAGCCCTTTAGAAAACCTCCAGACATGTCGGCACCGAAATAGCACGGTTCCTAGTCTGGCAGTACATGTCTTGAGATGATGCGCAGATAATACAAGCCTAATTAGTCACCAGAAATCCGGATCTGTCTGAGGCAGCGTCTTCCCATGTAGCAGCCGAGCAGATGACGGGCCGAATTGAAGATCTCAGGCCACGAGGGCGTGCGCTCTTCCCTGCGTGTGTCCACAATTACATTTGCATTCACGCTGCAAGTGCGCAGGCTAGTGGGAAAGATCTAGACGCTCGGCTCGGGGAAGGAATAATAGGCCGAGCAAATTGGAAAGAGATATGTGTAATAGGTTCCTTTTATTAATACGGAGGAGCTTTTTACAACCCGGTTGACCGGCGCTGTAAATTACGTTGTTTTGCCAAGTAAGCTGGGATGAAGAACAAATGCTGTGAATCATGATTATTCTCTTCAGAGGCTGCAGCTCAGGGTCGATATTCATAATGCCTGGGAACAGAGAGACGTTCTAAAGGCCTTCGAGCGCTTCTTCAAAATTCAGAAGTACCAAACTCCTCTCGTAACGCGATGCTGGAGAAACCTTGAGCATTGTCCGTTCCCTACCGTCTCGGTGCTCGTGTAGGCGTGTAGCTGTGCATTATTGACTGTTGTTAATGTAGCCCGGCTATTGATTCGAATTGCAGGCGTCAGAAGTACGTCTTGATGTTTAGCTGTGTGTTATTTAATGGGGAAAAAAGGAGAACGCCAATGGCCCCACACCACAGACCCTCTGGAATTTGCTGTGACCTCATGGTAATGACGTTAAACACCACTTGGGCTGAGTGTCATTAACATTTCTGGTCTTATTGCAATCAAAGCTGATAGAAGGTCCTATATGTGCTTGATAAAAAGCTAAATGTGCTGTGAGTATGTAGATTGTCTTATTTCAACATCGTCTGGTATGCACTGGAGTACCCTTGTATGTGATTTCAGTCCACTCGAGTGTCACTGGAAAGTCATTATTGGTCATATATTACCTAGGAGTGGATTAAACAAGGACTTTTCCCCTTTATAATCAGATACTTAGCACTGTGAATGAAACTACATGCACTTGTTCAGGCAGGAATTCTGCTTAACATTCCATAATTTGGCCAGGATTGACATATCTGTACTATATATATATATATATATATATATATTAATACACCTCACCAGTGTGAAATGTCAGAGCTGTTGGCAAGGAAAATAAAGGTGACCAGGATCAATAACTGATGATAAATTTAGACTGATATGATCAATATTTATTGAGCTACACATACAGAAGTCTGTCTCTCAGTATGGCGTCGGGCCGCCATGTTCGCTAACCCAACACGCCAGACGTCTCGGTATGGAGCTGTAGAGGTTCCTGATGGAGTCCTGTGATAATCCATCCCATGCAGCTTGAACATCCTCACACAGTTCCTGCAGATGGTGCGGTAGGGGTGGAGGTGGAGTGACACCAGGCCTTCTGGACGTGTGACAACACACCGTCCATCTTGGTGCTGACCACGGTGCCTCCACACACGGATTCGTTGGGCGTCTCCACCAAGACTAAAGCGGAACTCGTCACTGAAGATGACCCGCTGCCATTCTGAGTCACTCCATGACAGTCTGGTACGACACCACTGCAGTCTTTGGTGACGGTGACGTGGTGTTAAGGACAGTCATGGTAACGGTCTGTGTGCGTGTAGTCCTGCGTGGTGCAGCCGTCTGCCGATGGTGCTCCTGGAGGACACCACTGCTCGCTGGATGTCTGTAGTCATGGCTGTTGGGTCAGTCAGGTAAAGCGATAAGGCCCGTCCTTGCTTACGTCACATGCACGGCCGATGCTTGAATCATTAAGTCCGAATGCAGATCCCTACTAGCTCTAGTAGGCTGAAAACTCCTGTAGGCATTTTCTTTTTCGAAGGCAGGAGGAACAATTCAAGGATCATTCATTAACCGAGAATAATGCTGAAAGATGTTGTATTCATTAATATCCTCTTGCATAAAACAGTCTGCAGTGTTGTTCATGTATTATGAATTTCTAGTAGAAAGTGATGAAGGCCAGTTTGGTTTATTATTCTGTATGAGCTGGGCGAACCAGAAAGCTCTGGACCCTTAGCAAACACAAGCTCTGTCGGGCCCCTTCTCATCTCTTAGAAGAAAAGGGGTTATGCCATGTATTATGGATTATACCACATGCCCTTCATGAGGGTGAGGCTGCCAAAACGATAGCCTCCAGTGTTGGTCCATGTCAAGGTCTGGCTTTGACCTGGGTACCAAATAACATTTAACAGACGCCTTAACGTTATCCTTTACTAACGCTCCCTCTATTACAGCTTCCATTCTCTTCCAGAAGAAGAGCCACAAAGGCCACAGCCTCCACAGTTCAGTTTTAGAAGATGGTTTAGCCCTGCTTCTTCTGACATCAACATCAACATCAAAGGAACGTCATCAACATCAAAGGAATGTCATCAGTGCCAACAGAGGGCGCTGCCCAGCAGTGGTGAACAGTGGTAACTGGCTATCGGAACTTATACATCCATGGATGTCAACATGGTTCATGCTAATGAACCTACTACTCTTTGGTTCCAGCTGGAAAGGATCTACTTAGGTTCTGAACTTATATAAAGTTAGAACCAGAATGGAACCCGATCCACGTTGGTTTAAAGGGCCATTAGAAGACCTGGCAGACCACCAAAACAGCACTGAAACCTTTCATCTCAGAAAGGGCGAAGAGAACATCCAGTATCCAGCTTCTGACCATCCAAATAACACCAAACAAGTTCAGTGGTGTTGTGGTTCTAGACTCTGGAGTGGTCAGTCCATTATTCTGAGAACACCAGCAGCTTCTTTGTTGGATGTGTCCTTCTCCTTTTCTCAGTGAGGAGCTTCTGGAACAGCTACACCTCCTTTCAGACCTCCATAGTGTTGGAAGTGGATGAGCACCAGGTTCTAAGAAGCCTGAAAGGAGTCTGTTAAAGAGCCAGGGTTTTCTTGGTCCAAAGTTCAGTCTTAGAAGATAGTTTAGCATTTTCTGCTGCGTCTCACCATCCAGGTAACCCTAAACACATTCAGTGGTGTTGAGGTTCTGGACTCTGGGGTGGTCAGTCCTGCGTTCTGAGAGCACCAGCAGATACTTTGTTGGATGTGTCTGTCTTCTCAGAGAGGAGCTTCTTGAACAGCTACACCTCCATAGTGTTGAAGTGTCTTCTCACAGGCGAAGGATGGACAGAAGCACCTGTGGATGTTCTCAGGTCTGAAGCCAGAGTGGAGCTGGATGTTCTCCTCGCTCTTTCTGAGATGCTGTTTTGGTGGTCTGCCAGGTCTTCTGATGGCCCTTTAAACCAATGTGGATCGGGTTCCATTCTGGTTCTAACTTTATATGAATTCAGAACCCAAGTAGATCCTTTCCAGCTGGAACCATAGAGTAGTAGGTTCATTAGCATGAACCATGTTGACATCCATGGGTGTATAAGTACCGATAGCCAGTTACCACTGTTCACCACTGCTGGTCAGGGCCCTCTGTTGGCATTGATGACGTTCCTTTGATGTTGATGACGTTCCTTTAATGTTGATGACGTTCTGTTGATGCTGATGACGTTCCTTTGATGCTGACAACGTTCTGGTAACGTTGATGATGTTCCATTCAATTCAATTCAACTTTATTGTCATTATACCAATACAGGGTTGTACAGTATAACGAAACACGGTCAGGCTCCTTCTCCAGTACAGTTGAATAATGTGTGTGTATATATATATATATATAAATAGTGTAGTGCAAAGACAATAGACAAAAACAATGTGTGCAGACAGTACAGTACAGTACAGTATGTGTACAGGACATGTGCAGAGAGCAGCGCAGTATCAGTAAGTATGTGGTTTAAACAGTATGGATATATAAAGTGTTCAGTGCAGGTGGGAAAATAGCAGCTTAATGTTCAGTAACAGCCAAATGCTTTGTACAGATGTTCAGTATAGATAATAAATATGGATAAATAAGAACAAAAATAAAAACAAAACTGGATGTTCAAGTATACAGGTTAAGTTAAAGTTCGGTGCAGACAGTCCTGTGAGGTAGAGGAACTACAGATCAGTAGCAGTCTTTACTGGTGTAGTCGTGTTCTGGTAGGAGTCTTTAGTGGTGTAGTCGTGTTCTGGTAGGAGTGTTTAGTGGTGTAGTCGTGTTCTGGTAGGAGTGTTTAGTGGTGTAGTCGTGTTCTGGTAGGAGTCTTTACTGGTGTAGTCGTGTTCTGGTAGGAGTCTTTAGTGGTGTGGTCGTGTTCTGGTAGGAGTCTTTAGTCAGGTAGTCGTGTTCTGGTAGGAGTCTTTAGTGGTGTAGTCGTGTTCTGGTAGGAGTGTTTAGTGGTGTGGTCGTGTTCTGGTAGGAGTCTTTAGTGGTGTGGTCGTGTTCTGGTAGGAGTCTTTAGTGGTGTAGTCGTGTTCTGGTAGGAGTCTTTAGTGGTGTAGTCGTGTTCTGGTAGGAGTCTTTAGTGGTGTAGTCGTGTTCTGGTAGGAGTCTTTAGTGGTGTAGTCGTGTTCTGGTAGGAGTCTTTAGTGGTGTAGTCGTGTTCTGGTAGGAGTCTTTAGTGGTGTAGTCGTGTTCTGGTAGGAGTCTTTAGTGGTGTGGTCGTGTTCTGGTAGGAGTCTTTAGTGGTGTAGTCGTGTTCTGGTAGGAGTCTTTAGTGGTGTGGTCGTGTTCTGGTAGGAGTCTTTAGTGGTGTGGTCGTGTTCTGGTAGGAGTCTTGAGTGGTGTGGTCGTGTTCTGGTAGGAGTCTTTAGTGGTGTGGTCGTGTTCTGGTAGGAGTCTTTAGTGGTGTGGTCGTGTTCTGGTAGGAGTGTTTAGTGGTGTGGTTGTGTTCTGGTAGGAGTCTTTAGTGGTGTAGTCGTGTTCTGGTAGGAGTCTTTAGTGGTGTAGTCGTGTTCTGGTAGGAGTCTTTAGTGGTGTAGTCGTGTTCTGGTAGGAGTCTTTAGTGGTGTGGTCGTGTTCTGGTAGGAGTCTTTAGTGGTGTAGTCGTGTTCTGGTAGGAGTCTTTAGTGGTGTAGTCGTGTTCTGGTAGGAGTCTTTAGCGGTGTGGTCGTGTTCTGGTAGCAGTCTTTAGTGGTGTAGTTGTGTTCTGGTAGCAGTCTGTAGTGGTGTAGTTGTGTTCTGGTAGCAGTCTTTAGCGGTGTGGTCGTGTTCTGGTAGGAGTCTTTAGTGGTGTGGTCGTGTTCTGGTAGTGGTCTGTAGCGGTGTGGTCGTGTTCTGGTAGCAGTCTGTAGTGGTGTGGTCGTGTTCTGGTAGTGGTCTGTAGCGGTGTGGTCGTGTTCTGGTAGCAGTCTGTAGTTGTGTAGTTGTGTTCTGGTAGCAGTCTGTAGTGGTGTAGTTGTGTTCTGGTAGCAGTCTGTAGCGGTGTGGTCGTGTTCTGGTAGGAGTCTTTAGTGGTGTAGTCGTGTTCTGGTAGGAGTCTTTAGTGGTGTAGTCGTGTTCTGGTAGGAGTCTTTAGTGGTGTAGTCGTGTTCTGGTAGGAGTCTTTAGTGGTGTAGTCGTGTTCAGGTAGTGGTGTAGTCGTGTTCTGGTAGGAGTCTTTAGTGGTGTGGTCGTGTTCTGGTAGGAGTCTTTAGTGGTGTAGTCGTGTTCTGGTAGGAGTCTTTAGTGGTGTAGTCGTGTTCTGGTAGGAGTCTTTAGTGGTGTAGTCGTGTTCTGGTAGGAGTCTTTAGTGGTGTAGTCGTGTTCAGGTAGTGGTGTAGTCGTGTTCTGGTAGGAGTCTTTAGCGGTGTGGTCGTGTTCTGGTAGGAGTCTTTAGTGGTGTAGTCGTGTTCTGTTAGGCGCTGCTGGTGTGACCAGTTTGACAGCTCTAGGGTAAAAGCTGTTCCTGAACCTGGTGGTTCTGGCTCGGATGTTCCGGTACCTCTTTCCGGAGGGCAGAGGTTGGAAGAGGGGATGGCTGGGGTGTGTGGGGTCTGAGGATATGTGGACTGCTTTCCTCAGACATCTCTTGTCGTAGATGTCTTGTATGGGTGGGAGGGTAGATGCGGTGATGTGCTGTGCAGTCTTTACCACCCTCTGTAGGGCCTTGCGCTCAGCAGAGGTGGCACCACCATACCACACAGTGATGCAGCTGGTCAGGATGCTCTCCACGGTGGATCTGTAGAAGTTGCAGAGGAGCTGCTGTGGCAGGTTGACTCTCCTCAGCCTTCGTAGAAAGTGGAGGCGTTGTTGGGCCTTTCTGACAAGGTGTTAATGTTGTATCCTTTGACGTTCCTTGGTTCCATTAAAAATAGGTGCAAATGCAGGCTGGTTCCCTGAGTAACACCGAGGTTCTAAGACGTCTGAACAGAACCAGTTCAAGAACCAGAGTTCTTTTGGATGAAACGGACTATGAATGGTTCTCAGGAGAGCCATTTCCAACATGGCTTTTACTATTTCACTTTCGGGAAGCGGGTAGTCCGGTCTCTTTACTATGTCCTGGAAATAGAACAGCGTGTGCCGTTATGGCTGAAAATGAAATAACCCCATACCCTCATACGGGACTGAATGGCCAGTGCGGCTCGTGTGACTGCTTCCCTGTAGAGAGAGTGAGGGACTGCCAGAGCGAGCTGTCCAGTGGCCCAGCACTGATCTGCGATTAGCGGAGCTTCATCCAGGGTTAATCCGGCGCTCCGGCGCGGCCGCTCTGCGCTATCTGCTGCAGGTTATCAGCGCTCAGCTCTGCCACGATCTTTTCCACAGCACTGCACACTCTGATAAAGCAGCGAGCAGGGACACGGCTAAAGCCCTGACCACAGCCGGGCTGAGACGCCGTGCCGGAGTGTGACCGGGTCTCAGATTTTGCACTCTTAATTAGATTTGAACCAGAAACAGTGTTCACTCAGAGCCCTCTTATCTCAATATGGTCCTTTTGCTTGGCCCAATGTTACTGCAGATATTCATGTTTGTTATTGTTTGAATTTCGTCGCTGTCCAAAGAAAAACATGTATCTCCATTTTTGTTGTTTTTTACTTTAATGCTTTATTTGATCACATGAGCTGCTGTTTACACTGTGTGTGAATTTCATGAAGAATGGACCAACAGAAGTGGCCCAAAACCACTTGGAAAGACGTCCGGTTCCATTGACTTCCATTTAAATTAAATTAGGATTTGGTCTCTCCTGTAAAGTTGCCATTTTGGAGATACCTGTTTTTCTATGGGCAGCGACGATATGCACTCATCGTCTAAAGAATAGAGGAAGGAAACTTGGTGGGTAGGTTTGACATTGTGAGACATGCTAACGATTCAGGTTTATCGCTGTAACTGACTGACCAGCCAGTGGTGTCCTCCATGCGTCATCCTGTTAGTGCAGCACCATCGGCAGACGGCTGCACCACGCAGGACTACATGCACACAGACCGTTACCACGACTGTCCTTAACACCACGTCACCGTCACCAAAGACTGCAGTGGTGTCGTACCAGACTGTCATGGAGTGACTCAGAATGGCAGCGGGTCATCTTCAGTGACGAGTCCCGCTTTAGTCTTGGTGGAGACGCCCAACGAGTCCGTGTGCGGAGGCACCGTGGTCAGCACCAATTGGAAAATTCATACAAGATACCAGAGTATAAAATAATTTTTATTATTGAAAAATAATTAACTATTTTTATTATCTTATTTTTTTTTTTTTTTATTATAATTGTATGCAATGAAATATCACAGGACTCCATTAGGAACCTCTACACCTCCATGCAACTGATGTGCCTGTTGTGTTACATTGTGCAACAGTTAAGAGTTGTTAATAATAATAATAGCAATAACATAATAATAATAATGAAAATGATAATCTAAAATCTAAATCGGTGAGGCCAATCACACACACACACACACTCACACACACACACACACACACACACACTCATACACATACACTCACACACACATTCATACACACACACACACACACACACACACACTCATACACACACACACACACACACACACACACACACACACACACACACACTCATACACACATACACATACACATACACATACACACTCATACACACTCACACACACACACACATACATACACACTCATACACACTCACACACACACACACAGTAGTGAGCGCACACACACACACACACACACACACACACACACACAACCAGTAGTGAGCACACACACACACAGAGTAGTGAGCACACACACACAGTAGTGAGCACACACACACACACACACACACACACACACACACTAGTGAAGACAAATACATACTAGGGGGCAGTGAGCACCATTGCCCAGAGAGGTGGGCAGCCCTATCCACTGCCCATGGGGCAGTTGGGGGTGAGGTGCCTTGCTCAAGGGCACATCAGTCATTACTGTCATTTCAGGGAATCGAACCGGCGACCCTCCGGTCACAAGGCTGGTTCCCTAACCTCCAGCTTACGACTATATAATAATAATAATAAAAAAAATAATTATAATAATAATGCTAATAATAATACTACAACACTGATCATAACACTTGTAATAACCCTGTAATAACACTGGTAATTATCGGTCACATACATATACCTTAGCGCTTTATACCTGCCTGCACACCACAGCTGTGCTAACACTGATATAGGCAGTAAATGTGTCACTCAGAGAGGCGTGTAGGTCAGTGATAATGACTTTTATTTTTACATGGCAGACATGAATTATATATATATATATATATATATATATGCACCATATACATTATAAGTAATGGCCAATTTACAGACACTATGTCTCCTGTATTTCTATTCATTGCTCTGTCCCTGTGAAGGTCACTTTCGGCGTCACCTGTGTGCCTTTTTTTTTTTTGGTGACCGAAAGTTCCGCAGGCTCTGCCCCATACTGCACCTCCTCCGTCGTTAATCACACCGAGCAGCAGGCCCATAAACGGGGCCACAGACAATAGTGAGCATCATGGGACGAACTCCTCCTGTGAATAGCCCAAGCGACTAGTGCTCTTCGATACCTGAACCAAATCTGCCTTTATCGACTCTTCTCCCTCAGTAACAGACTTTCACAGCTCTGCCTTTATCTCTGATACACACAGGGGTACATGATACATGATCTAGAACACAGGTCCCTGTAAAATGCACTACCAGATACACCACATCTACTCCTGATGTACACAGTATGGTACTCCTCCATATCTCCACCTCTAATATATATTTAGTGGTGTAAAAACTTTGATCTCTTTTTCTGCACAGTGTAAAAGCTCTAGCTCTCCTTTCAGGTTAGTGAATATTCATGAGGGACCGACCAATAGAATCGCTCCAAACCTGCTTAGTAATAAACCTTGTTCTATCAGCTCCACTGCAGGGTAAGGAAGCTGCTCCATCCTCCTGTACAGCTCCACTCTGGAGGGGTTTAAGGTGGACTGGATAATTCCATGAGGGCTAGTTTGGTGTCTTCAGTTTTATTCTACAGTGAAGCTTTAAGATAAACCGAAGGAGAACCTGATATGAGGAGCCGTCTCTAAACTTTTGACTGGTGGAATCACAAAACAGGTGCATATAGGACCCTCTGTAGGTGTACAGGTCCGGACTGTAGTCCATCTGTTTCTCTGTGTACTGTATTACCCTGTTCTTCAATGGACAGGACCCACACAGGACCACCACAGAGCAGGTAGTATGTGGGGGGTGGATCATTCTCAGCACTGCGGTGACCCTGACGTGGTGGTGGTGTGGTAGTGTGGGTGGTGCTGGTGTGAGTGGATCAGACACAGCAGTGGTGCTGGAGTGTGTAGACACTGTGTCCACTCACTGTCCACTCTATTAGACACTCCTACCTTGCTGGTCCACCTTGTAGATGGACAGTCAGAGACGATAGCTCATCTGCTGCTGCACAGTGCAGTGTTGGTCATCCTCTAGTCCTTCATCAGTGGTCACAGGGTGCAGCCCCACAGGACACTGCCCACAGGACGCTGCCCACAGGACGCTGCCCACATGACGCTGCCCACAGGACGCTGCCCACAGGACGCTGCTGGCTGGATAGTTTTGGTTGGTGGACGATCCTCAGTCCAGCAGTGACACTGAGGTGTCCAGCAGCACTGCTGTCTGATCCACTCACACCAGCACCACACACACTAACACACCACCACCACGTCAGTGTCACTGCGGTGCTGAGAATGATCCACCATCCACATCATACCCGCTGTGGTGGTCCTGTGGGGGTCCTGACCATTGAAGAACGGGGTAATACAGTACACAGAGGAACAGATGGACTACAGTCTGGACCTGTACACCTACAGAGTGTCCTGTATGGTCAGTGAAGCTGATAAGATGGACTCTGAGTGTAGATACATGGTCATAATGTTAAGCCTGATCGGTGTATATAGGTATAGGTGATTTTAGTGTTGATTTAGCGGGTATATATTAGCCTTATTGGAATGTCATATGCAAAACTAAGTTTTCCTTAGTGTGTACTCACCTGTAACTTCAAATCTTTGTTTGCTTGGCATGAACTTTCATATCTACGTAGGTTCGGCCTTATCTTCCAACAAAAACTACCACCGCCATGTTTCTACAGCAGAGAGACTTTCTTCAACCTTCTTCCAGCAGCAGCTTGAATTAGGTGGCCCTCTAGCACCGTCCAGAAGACACAGACAGAAGGAGGGTCCTTACTGAAATGTCCTGTTGTAGCACATAATGGCAGCACCATGCTGGAAACTCCAGGTAGAATTATTACTCCTTTATATTGATCTTCCTTGAATTTCACATTCCACCTTAACAGGTTCAGCATTTACTTTCCCGTTTAGGCATTCAGTTTCGAAATTCTCAAACTTTCTTATTCCACCTTAAATGGTGCAGCATAATGCCCCAGCCACCACAATGTAACAGCATCACCATTTAAGGTGGAACACGGCTGAACCACAGCTGCTGAAGAACCATTTTGTGTGGTGAGAAGTTTGAGCAGCCCAGTTTTGACCAACAGAGGATTGATCTTATTACTTTAACACAAAAAAAGGTCAAAGGTCAAATGAAAGAACCGGGACAGCCTTAAACACTTGAGCAGGGGCACTCCAAGTCAGAGTACGGGACAAGGCCTCACTTAGAAACACACGACGAGTCGAGATGGATACTGTGTCAGGGTCCGTCAATTAAAGCATTTGCCAGAACTGGCCGAGCGGGTCAGTAAAAGAAGGAGGTGCTGATGGACGGGTGTCGTAGTCCACGCCAGGAGAGTCCACACAGCTGGCCGGGGCTGGTTTCAATATCACGACTGTGAGGAGAGCTGGATAACAAGGTCCCTCAAGCCCCATTACTGGGGTTTATTTGAGAAGCCTTACCTGTATATGTGTGGTTGGTGTTGGTGTGTGTGTGGTTGGTGTTGGTGTGTGTGTGTGTGTGTGTGTGTGTGTGTGTGTGTGTGTACCTGTGGAACTCATGTTTTTGTGTCAAACCAGACAGACGAAGTGCTTGCAGAACAAAACGCCGGTTCCTTTGTGTTCGCTTTCCTTCGCTGCAATTAATGCTAATCCGCCGCACCACCTGTCTGCGCGCGTGCGGTGTTGTTTTGACTTTCTGCTTGCGGGGGGGCTGCATTTAGCCCGTTTTGCGATGCCTTCGTTGAACGAAGTTGGCAGGGAAATTATCGCTTAATTCACCAAAAGCATAAACAAACAGCCGCCTTCGCATAATTTACTCTCACGGCGATTTGGCGAGCCGTCTTTCATCTCCCCTAACGCCGTCCGACTGTATCACTGACACGTTTATCAGCTAGTGGATATATTGGACTTAAAGGGTCTGGACTGCAGGGGCTAAAAGCGTGGTGGGACCATTGTTCCCAGAGTTTAGAACGTGCTGGGGCGAAAAATGAGGCTAGGCTAACACACAGGCAGCTTCTTGAGGACTTGAAGGACGCGTCCTGTGCCGTACATTTACCTCCGTCCTCTTCAGAGGAGGCATTTGCTTGGGGAAATGTTAGGCCTGTGTTAGAGTTAGGTAGAGAACTCGGCCAATTAGTGGGGTTGGTGGTGAAATGTTGAGTTCTAAAGAACGCTAGTATGGCGTCAGATCACTGTTAAAGCTAGGGGGCGCTGAAACACAGGACGTAAGACATCCACGTGCAAAAGCTTTTGTGCTCGAGTCTTGAAGGGGGTGGTTTTGACAGTTTGGGGGCGGGCAGATGGGCCGGTTCTTTCAGCGAATGCTATTGGCTGGTGGCACTTGGTATCGTGACTGATTGCACTACGAAACTCCCTCTCCAGAAAAACAAAGATGGTGGACAATGCGCTGGTTTGATGGTGGACAATAAACGCTGGTTTATCTAATTTAGCCTTAGCAACGGAATACTGTGTTACAGAATGTATGGACAGTGATGTCATATCTGTAATAAATTTGTTATTTGCAACAAAGTATAGTGGATTGATTTGTCTCTTAAAGGATGAAGCTACGCTATGTAGCAGTTTGGCTTTAGCGAGCTAGCCTAGTTAGAGATAACGTTAAGTCATTAACATTTTTTTTTTTTAGACTTCCAGCAGGATAATGTACCGTGCCATCCCAAGTTGACCAGAATTGGTTCAGGGAGCTTTCTGCACACATGAATGGTGTGGCCTGCACGACGTGGGCCCAGTTGAGACATTCCACTATGATGCCTTGTTCATACTTACGGAACGTTAAATGGCCATGAAACTTTGGACATGGAATGTCCCGTTCGTCTGGCGCCCACTATCATGCCTCTGTTGAACTTGCTGTGAGAGCGCTGGCTAGTGTTCAGACTCACTCATAAGATAACATTCCTATGCCATCCTCTGAGGTAACACCACTTCATGATTTAAGTGCTGACCCAATGACTTTTGGTAACTGGTCAGTTGGGATTCCGAATAAATGGCTAACTCCCTTGTGGACGTGGAGACCCCTGGTAGCCGTGTAGCCCTGGAATGAAACTAATGAACAAAAGAATTCCAGACACCATCTTGGTTAATGGATTGATAAGAATTTTCACACAGAGGAATTTGTCTTCTGCATTTAACCCATCTGTGAAGTAAAACACCCACATACACACTCACTAGTGAACACACACTAGGGGGCAGTGAGCACACCTACCCGGAGCAGTAAGCAGCCCCATCCACGGCACCCGGGGAGCAGTTGGGGGGTAGGTGCCTTGCTCAAGGGCACCTCAGCCGTTACTGTCAGTTCAGGGAATCGAACCAGCAACACTCCGGTCCCTAACCGCCAGCCCACGACTGCCCCCATACCAATGGAGATGTTGGGGATTGAACCCAGGACCTCATACATGCGAAGCATGTGCTCTACCACTGAGCTACATCCCCAACACTTGTGGAGAGGGGAACATTTCTGCAAATTATTGATTTACTGGCATGAAATGATAACCAGAATGTGGAGATGTACAGCACCAGGCATAGCCTGCTAAGCTGAGTAATAAGGGATGTGTATTGACAGCTCTCTAAGACTCAACAGCAGAACTCCAGACTATCTCCACACTGCCAGAACACGTCTTTGGAAGCACACTTCCTGCTGGAGCATACACTGCTGATTCTCTGGAGGACTGAAGGTCGAGGTCAGACTCTTCCTTAGCACTTACAGCCCATGTTTACCATGTCGCTGCGCCTCTGTGGTCCACAGAGCTTTCGATGTTAAGCTTTCCATGGGCTGACCTTGATGTAAAACAGCCCCCTCCTTCCCAAAGGGAAGTCAAGGCTCAGAATTTTGTCATTTTTAACTTCCTTGTATTTGAGCATGGACACATGGACATGTCCGTATCCAGCTACTGCTAATGATATCCATGAGGTCCATGGTGTATATATCTTCTCAGAGCAGGACACTTTCTGGTTAGTGTCGTTAACATTCTACTTTGGATGTTTGTTGATTGACCTAAAGTGACCCCAATGTCATTTAGTCGTACACTGAACTGGAGCATACCATCCCAACTTTCCAAACAGGAATTCCTAGTTGACTGTTTTCCTTAAATATCAGACCTCCAACTAGGGAAAAAAGGAAAAGCCAACATTTTAAGCCAAACTAACAGACACACACACACACAAAAAAACACACAGGAAAAGTTTTAGGACATTTGTGGAAAAGCAATTATTGCTACAGCCAAAACTAGAAAAGTTTTTTATGAGGATAATTGATGTATCTAGCCAGAACTCACACAATTTTTTTTCTTTTATATAACAAATTGATTATCTGTGAAGCTGCTTTGAGACAACGTTGTTTGTAAAAAGCACTATACAAATAAACATTGATTGATTGATTGATGGTCCAGTCCTGATGGGTTACATTACATTTTCAGAAATGCCAGATCCAAAGCTTAGACATTGCAGCCCTCATTAGATGATCCACTGAGGGTTAGGTTCTGTGTTGAGGTTTAGTGTAGGCTCAGAGTTACATTTTAGGTTAAAACTGGGGTTAGGATTAGGTTTTGGTTTAAGGTTAGGATTGGGATTAGCACCAGATGAGAGGTAGGATTAGTCTTTGGTTGAGGTGAAGGTTAGGGTTACACAGGGTTGGGGTTTGGGTTAGGGCCAGGGTTAGGTTTTGGGTTGAGGTTTGGGTTACGAATTAGTTTGGGTTATGATTGGGGTAGGGATTAGGGTTTGGGTTGAGGATTGTGTTAGGGTTAGGTTTTGGTTTACGGCTAGGATGAGGGTTTGGGTTAGTGCTAGGGTTGAGGTTGGGGTTAGGATTAGGGTTGAGGATAGGTTTAGCATTGGCGTTAGGGCCAGGGTTAGGTTTTGGGTTGGGGTTTTAGGTTAAGGTTAGGATTAGAGTTTGGGTTATGATTGGGGTAGGGATTAGGGTTTGGGTTGAGGATTGTGTTAGGGTTAGGTTTGAGGCCAGGATGAGGGTTTGGGTTAGTGCTAAGGTTGAGGTTTGGGTTAGGATTAGTGTTGTGGTTTGGGTTAGCATTGGGGTTAGGACCAGGGTTAAGTTTTGGGTTGGGGTTTTAGGTTGAGGTTAGGATTAGAGTTTGGGTTATGATTGGGGTAGGGATTAGGGTTTGGGTTGAGCATTGTGTTAGGGTTAGGTTTTGGTTTGAGGCTAGGATGAGGGTTTGGGTTAGAATTAGGGTTGAGGTTTGGGTTAGCATTAGGATTAGGACCAGGGTTAGGTTTTAGGTTAAGGTTAGGATTAGAGTTTGGGTTATGATTGGGGTAGGGATTAGGGTTTGGGTTGAGGATTGTGTTAGGGTTAGGGTTAGGTTTTGGTTTGAGGCTAGGATGAGGGTTTGGATTAGTATTAGGGTTGAGGTTTGGGTTAGCGTTGGGGTTAGGGCCAGGGTTAGGTTTTGGGTTGGGGTTTTAGGTTGAGGTTAGGATTAGAGCTTGGGTTAGGGTTAGAATTGGGGGTTGGGGTTGGGATTAGGGTTGAGGATTGTGTTAGGCCCTTGATGTGTTACTGATACTGAGAAGATCTTATAACCACCAAACGGACCCCTGTAAATAGATCCCACATCTCAATTAGCATTCAATTGGAATCCCATCCGCTTCCATTGCACTCTCCATCTTTCACTGCTAACTACACGTCATGCCTTTTCTGAAAAGCTGGCCCCTTTTCCAACGTCTGGAAGTTCTCCAAAGAGACAACAAAACGGTGACAAAACCGCTGACCTAAACCAACACGGGCCGAACTAGGAGTCAAAAAGTTAGCTCACTTTGGCCTTTGAATTTAGTTTGATAGCGGGAAAGTTTTCCGGAAGACTTTCCGCCATTATGTAAGTACTTGCCGCTTCGGGGAGAAAGTAGTAAGTAGGTTTGGGAGACGTGTAGCCATAAAGAGGATTAGAAAGTGGAGGAAAATGGATTAGGATTAGAAATAGTCCTTGTCTTTTTTTTTTTCCTCTATTTTGAAAAGGAGAAATTACTGCGATTATAATAAAGCCGTTATTCAAATCTGGCCTCAAATGGGCATTAAGGAGTCACCTTCACGTAGCGCTACTTTTCTTTCCCACTGAACACTTGGCCACAAGCGTGGACATTATTGTTGATAGTGGTCATTATTTTTTCTGACGCTGGAGTGAAACCCGAGGAATGATTTCCTTGTTCCGGGTTTGGGCGGGGCGAGGCACGGACAGAATTCTGAAACTGAAGGGACCAGAAAGCTAGCGGGCACATAATACACACTCATTCCGGGCTGCCTTTCTCTCCGACGTCCGCAGATCCGTCTTCATCCTCCCTTTCGGACCAGTAATGTTCGGAATAAATGATGATGTGTAAAGCGAAGCCCCCGCGTGCGTGACAGTCGGATGTGAGCGATAAAATGAACAGGCAGGTTCTATCCGTCAGTGTTACGGCTCTCGGCCTGTAGCAGCTTTCTACTTTCATTATGCTCTCTAAGTTTCTCTATTGATCATGACGGCTGGACTGCGAGTCCGATCTATAACCGCTTGTGAACTGATTCAGGTGCATGTTTTCTGTCTGTGTCGGGGTTGTAATGTTTTTTTTTTTATTTTATTTTTTTCCATTTTTCTCAGATTCCCAATACCTAGTGTGAGATAATGTCGGATCTGTATGTGTCCCAAAGGCAACAGTTCCATGTCTCAATTGAGCGAGGAGGGGACTGGGTGACAACCGGAACACTTGTTCTGATTTGCAGATGTTGATGGCATCTGGTCTCCAACCTGAATTCCTGAAGGATTCTTAGCTTTGATTGGAAGCAGGTTCTTAAAGACCAATGCATTGAAAAAGAAGGAACTGCCACCAGAAGGAGGTGTGGGATGTGGTGCTGTTGGGAAGGAAGATAAGGTTTTACCTAGGATCAATAAACTGATGATAAATGTTAAGACTGATATGATCAATAATTTATTGAAGCCTACACATACAGAGAGTCTGTCTCGTCACTTATGGTGGAGTTTTTTGGGCCTCCCATGTTTGCTAACCCAAACATGCCAGAAGTCTCGGTTATGGGAGCATGTTAAGATGGTTTCTAAGCTGGTGTTCCTGTGATAACCCATTCCAATGCAAGGCTTGAAGATATCCTCACACAGTTCCTGCAGTGATGGTGCGGTAGGGTTGGTAGTGTGAGAGATGGTGGTAACCTGACCGGGGGAGGGACTTTTGGGACAGGTGTGTGGGGTGGAGGATCCAACAAACCTGGCCAGTCATGCTGGGTGCTTTTGACACACAGGTGCCTCCACATGCGGATTCGCTTGGTCGTCTGCACCAAGACTAAAGCGTGGACTCCGTCACTGTGAGTATCAGACTCACATCACGATCAATCATCTCAATAAACAGAATAGCTGCAATAGCTGGGTGAGGACATTCAAGCTGCATGGGATTGGATTATCACAGGGACCACATAGGTTAGGGAACCTCTGTACAGCTCCAGTACCGAGACGTCTGGCCGTGTTGGGGGTTAGCGAACGACTGCGGTGCGGCCGACAGGACCATAAAGCTGAGAGGACAGGAATTCTGATGTGAACGCTCAATAATAAGATGATCATAGCAGTCTAAATTTATTTTTCTAAATCCTGTCGGAACCTTTGTTCTCCAAAAAGTCCCTTATCTTTGCGCTTTAATGTTCCAAAGTTTGAAACTAATATTAGGACTCAATTGAAAACTGAATCTATGTGTAACCCGGGTGCAAAGAGAAGCTAGCATAAACACTAAAGCCGGCCTCTGTTGTGTTATTGATGGTTCCAGGCCTTGGGCTTGACGTGTCTTTCTGGGAGGACATTGTCTCTAAGAGACCTAATGGCCGATTCCTGGAGAAAAAAGTCGTAACAAACGAGCATCTTGAGGCTCTCTTGTTTCAGCACGCACGTGCTCGTAGATTAGTGTTCTGCCCCCCCCCCCCCCCCCCCCCCATACGGTTATCGGCTTTGTTGAGTGCTACCATTTGCATTCTATTGTCCCTCCACCGGAGCGAAATTAGCGGGAGGCGCTGAATCACCACTCTCTTCCCTACAAGTTGTGATATAGAAAGATTACACCTAATTGTGGGACTTTGAGGCGGAGTTTAATTCCTGATAAATGTCAAAATTTCCACACATAGCGTAGGCACCCGAGACACACTTTAGCTGCTCCTCCTGAACAAAGCAGCCGAATCAATAAGCATTAGGCCCGATATGTAGACCGGAGTGGGCTTCTAGAGGCTGTTCAGGGCACATGAAGTGGAAGGCTTGCGTTCCAAGATTGCGATGCTTTCCTTGGAAAAACTGCGTTCTCTGTATTCAGTCCTATTTCCATAGAGCCAGAAGAGACATTATGGGATGGACAAAAGAAATCTGGCGCGGCGCTGGTGATGGGTCTTATCGCTAGTGGTTTAGGGCAC
>JAMWET010002361.1:0-33733 GCA_024036415.1 Prochilodus magdalenae
GTAAAATGTCCCCAGGTGATTTTCAGTTTACACTGACTGTATTTCTGTATTTTATACATAGAAAAGTGTAATAAAACGTCTGCAGTGAGAACAGGAAATTACAGAGTTAATGCAGTTTAAAATATTCACTACAACTGAAATATCCTGAACATTTACCCTTGAACAACTGTCAATGTGTTGACAGTGTTTGGTCTCTGACAGTGTACTAAACATATTCACATAAACACAGTGCAAAACTTCAGTGTGTAAATACAGAATTAACCCATAAGAGCCCAAACACAATTCTTAACAGAAACCAATGAGAGATCAGTAATAAGAGTATAAAAGATCAGTTGTATTGTCACAGAGGTCACATGGTGTCTTCTAAGCTCAAAGTACGAGCAACAGGCCCAATCCCATGTATTACTTTTATCCCTACTTCTCGAGTGTAAATCTGCCTCCCCCTACAAACTGAGTTAGAAGGGGTAGTGGTTGAAATCCTCCCCTATGAAATGGTGACAACCCTTTCAAAAATCTGTTGTCATCAGCCGGTTTTATGTAAACAGATGGAAAGCATCACGATTCATTCACAACTTCAGTTTTACACATCAGTCAATCTAACGTGTCACCCAATAAAATGATTTCATTGCCCCATTCCACTTTGTATATAATGGGCAGCAACCTCAGGTACCAGAACGCAACCGCTGCACCATTTAAGATGGAAGAGAAAATTTCGCAAAATGGAGGGTTGGGCTAAATGTTAGGGGCTAGGGGTGAAATGGGATTGGGCTTAAACTACTAAACATCCTAAATTTAAACCGAGCTGCTAATCATCAGACGCAGCCTCCAGTCTCTGGCTCCCCACACTTACAACCAGACGAAAAGCATGGGCGCTGGCTATTCATCAACAACTATTTTACACATCAACCAATCTAACCAGTCCCCGAATAAAAAAGAGCACAAACAGAAAAGACATGACTTCATTAACAGGCTTCTAGCGGTGCTCTGTAGGTGACCCCGCCAGTCTGCAGTGATAGCAGAGGAGGTTCAGTTCCTCACTGCTTAAATACAGTTAGGGCCTCATCTGCCTTCAAAGAGACCATTATTTATTACTGCCACCGAGAATTATTCTGTAATATGAAGCTGAACTTCGCTTTTCATTCGCCAGCTTCATGATCGAATTTCCCTGTTGCACTTTAAATCAAACCTCAGCATAACGTCTGCACCATTTAAGGTGGAATGAGAAATTTGAACGAAATAGAACGTGTCTGCACCATTTAAGGTGGACATTAGAGTTTTAATTTTGCTATTTTCGACGTTTAGTGGGAGTTTTAGCGGAATTTTTTTTTTTTTTTTTAAAGGGTTCATATTCAGTTTACAATTACCAGCGATTTTCACATTTAATGGAGTTTTAGACATTTTTGATTTAAACGTGAAGCCAGTTT
The DNA here is from genome assembly GCA_024036415.1 of Prochilodus magdalenae. NCBI lineage: Eukaryota > Metazoa > Chordata > Actinopteri > Characiformes > Prochilodontidae > Prochilodus > Prochilodus magdalenae. The sequence goes on from JAMWET010002361.1 coordinate 1,425, forward strand.
TATAAGGTTTTCATCTTATTCAGTGGGCTTTTGGAGACGGTGGGTACAGATCCCATCCACTTTTTACACGTTGTTGTTTGAATCTGAGACACAGTCAGTTACCACATCACATTTATCTTAACATCATTGTACAGTCACCCTTTCTGGCACAGTCACTGCCTTAACCAACAGCTACTAAATACAAATGACACTTTCTCACACACACACACGCACGCACACAGGCGCACACACACACACACACACACACAAGAATAGACTCTGTTAGAGAAATTTACACTCTGACCTTTTGACCTTGGTATGGTAACCAGTATGTTTAACAAATAAGCCTCTTACCTGGAAACACTTTCATCAAAGATGTAGAACCTATTTCTATTTTAAACTGGCTGAAGTTTCAGCTGGAGGGCTGCTTGTACCACAATACACTGATACCAGGTGTAAAAAGTAAAGAAGCAAGAACCTCATATTATGTTTATATGACACTATTACTTAATAATAATGATATGCAGTCCAGGGTTACTGGACAAGGACAATGCAAAGCTGATTCCATTTCAACATCAAAATACACTCCACCAAACATATTCCCTAACTATCTAGTACGACCAAGACATCAAAATAAAACACCTTCGTACCTAAAGGTATTGATCTGGTCAGTTAAGTAGTAGGGAGGGCCGTTAATCAGTTTCAGCTGCTTTGGTGTTAATGAAATTAACAACAGGTGCAGTAGAGGAGCAACAATGAGACACCCCCCAAACAGGAATGGTTTAAAAGGACGAGTTCATTGACATTTTGTCCCCCCTCATCTTTTCCCACTAATTCTTCACTACTTTTGCAGTTGACTTGGGTCAGCGTCACTACTAGTACCATGGTGCCGTACCTGGACCCTACAGAGGTTGCACAGGTAGTCCAACTACTGAAGGATGGCACATCAATATGTACCATTGCCACAAGGTTTGCTGTGTCTCCCAGCACAGTCTTAAGAGTACGGTGGAGATTCCAGGCAACAGGCAGGTACTCTAGGAGAGCTGGACAAGGCTGTAGAAGGTCCTTAACCCCTCAGCAGGACCGGTATCTGCTCCTTTGTGCAAGGAGGAACAAGATGAGCACTGCCAGAGCCCTACTGCTGTGAATGTGTCTGACCAAACAATCAGAAACAGGCCTCATGAGGGTGACCTGAGGGCCCGACGTCATGTAGTGGGGCCTGTGCTCACTAGCCAGCACCTTAGAGCTTGACTTCCATTTGCCACAGAACACCAGAATTGGCAGATCTGCTACAGGCGCCTTGTGCTTTTCACAGATGAGAGCAGGTTTTACCTGAGCACATGTGACAGACGTGACAGGCTCTGGAGACGCCGTGGAGAATGTTATGCCGCCTGCAACATCATTCAGCATGACCGGTTTGGTGGTGGGTCAGTGATGGTCTGGGGAGGCATATCCCTGGAAGGACGCACAGACCTCTACAGGCTAGACAGTGGCACCCTGACTGCTAATAGGTATCAGGATGAAATCCTTGGACCTGTTGTCAGACCCTATGCTGGTGCAGTGGGTCCTGGGTTCCTCCTGGTGCACAACAATGCTCGGCCTCATGTGGTGAGAGTATGCAGGCAGGTCTTGAAAGGAATTGATACCATTGACCGGCACACCGGCTCGCCTGACCTAAATCCAACAGAACACCTCTGGGACATTATGTTTCGGTCCATCCGACGCCACCAGGTTGCAATTCAGACTGTCCAGGAGCTCAGTGATGCCCTGGTCCAGATCTGGGAGGAGATCCCCCAGGACAACATCCGTCGTCTCAATAGGAGCATGTTGAGGCCATACAAACTACTGAGTACCATTCTGAGTTGCTGCAATGGAATTTGGGTTAAATGGACGAGCCTGCTGCATCATTTTTTCGCTTTGATTTTCAGGGTGTCTTTGAATTCAACCCTCTGTAGGGTGATCCTTTTCATTTCCATCAAACGATGTGGCATCCTTTCATTCCTAACACATTACCCAGTCTATATGAGGATTTTCCCATTGAGATCTGAGGTGTTTTCAAAGTGTTCCCTTTATTTTTTTGAGCAGTGTATATTCCTTAAATGATTACCAAATTATTCAAATGGATCCAGTTTATTCACGCCTCATTATTGGGGATGAGTTTCACTTTCAGCATTACTGCTGTTTTCATGTACACTGTGAAAGAAATTCAAGGTATTATTGTAGAAGTACGTAGTTTTCAGAGTTAATTCTAGGATAAGGTAAGATAAGATAAGATAATCCTTTATTGATCCCACAGCGGGGAAATTCGCCGTGTTCTTTGTTCACTGGGGACTCGCTACAACAAAGACATCAACACTCCTCCCTCCTTATGCAAGATACATATACACCTACTGCCAGTCCTCCTCTTTTCTCTCACACACACAAACCCCTAAAAACAACCCCCCCCCCCCCCTCCACCACACACCCACGGTTTTGGTCAAACAGGCTTTTAACCTACATACCCAGTAAATATACTGCCTGCTCATGCTTTCAGGTGTGTTCAGGGTCGTTAATTATAGAGAGTCCATATATATTAAATGTAGAGTATATATGTATAATGTACATGATACATGGTATATGATAAAATGTAAAGCACAAATGTTACCATCGTATAAACAGTTTTAATTTGATGTTGAGAGTAATCATGGAGGCTCACACATGAGACTCTACAGCATAAACGCAAAGCTGTAAATAAATCTTACACTGGGTTTAAGCTTAATAACCATCACAAGATCCCACACTGCATTACTCAGGGTGTAATCAGTCTGGTACTGAGGAGCGATAAGCAATGAGAGCATGGAATAAAGGAAGACTCCTTTCACTAAATCTAAACACTAAAATATAAACACAATAATAACACACCAACAGGCTTCAGGACCCCTCCAGGCTATGCATTATGAAAATGAAGGAGTTGAGCTATACTGTATGTCAGCGTCTAAGATTTCCATCCAGGCAGTGGAGATTTACTGATGAACTTTTGTTTATATATTTTATTCTATTTTAATCACTAACTTAAAAATGTTGATCTCAAAAACCCTGAAACAGGATCTATGTTTACTTATGCCCGATGATCACAGAAGGGTCATTTACTACTTCAGTTACCATTTCTTATTTCTACCCCTCCCCCTTGTTGTCCAGTGTCACCCTTACCTCCGAAACTGAGTTAGAAGGGATAGTGGTTGTAATCTTTCCCCTATGAAATGGGACAACACTTCAAGAACCAGATACGTCATCAGTTGTCATCAGCGGCTTTAATGTAAACAGACGAAAAACATCGTGATTCATTCACAACTTCAGTTTTACACATCAATCTAACGAGTCTTTGTTACTTCATTAACATGCAACTAGCGGTGCTCTGTAGGCCACACTGCCAGTCTGCAGAGATAGTTCCACCTTACATTATGCTGGAAAAGGGAAGATTTCGCTAGGTAGTAGCCTTCAACAACCACACCCCTTGTATTAATATGGATTTTTATGAGTGTCATGAAGAATAAACATCCATAAAACGTTATTACAATGGTTATCTTAAAATACAATGTTTTTAATAGAGAATTTTTTTTTACATATATGGGTTTCTTTGGTTGCTTCTGCACCCATGTGGTCGATGATTCGCAGGGTATTCTGGAAATTTTCTCATAACCCTCTCATAACATTTCATACATCATGATTCTAAACATTAGCAAACACGGCATTAGCAACAAAAGGTTCTGTGAGCTTCAAAAACATCAGTTTCTCTGGTAATATTTGACCTGGGTGTAAAAATCCGTCTCTTTCATCTGCTGTGCTTCATTGTTTAAACTTCCTGCTGCAAGGTTCAAAGCTTTACATGCAGCCTGCAGAGACAGTGAATGAACATTTACATTGTGTGAGTGCACAATAGCATTACTCATATAGACCTCATTAGCGTCTTAGCAGCAGGACTGTTAGTGCTGTGCTAAGGCTTTTATCTGTGATAAGTTACTGAGGGGGAATCTCCACAGGCAGCAGCGCCGCACTAGAGAGAGAGAGGTGTAGGATTGCAGTTTGCTATAGATGTTCTTTGGTGATCCTTGTAGTGGAGCTAAAGGCATGAGACGCTGTGGCGGGAAGATGGAAACAGCTGAGAAGAGAATCTGAGAAGCTAGTTTACTTCTACAGTCATATTGTTAAACTCTTTACCCAACATTTAGTCTAGTACCAGATCATCAGTTGTCATCTTGATTGTTGGAGTCAGATTACATACTCCAGATTACCTATACTGTATTAATACCCAGCTCTGGTCACTACCATCCTTCATCATAATCTATTGTCTGGGATTCCTGTCATTTTTGTTTTTTCTGTTTTTAGATCTTTCTGATATTTGTATATGTTTTCTGGATTTGTTTCATATTATTAAGGCTGTATGATGAACAAATCAGCCCCTCTTAGAAAAGACTTACTGTCTTCTTACTAGTTACAAAATGAAAGCAGACACAGTGAGTCAGTTTGAAGGTGGCCAAAGCAAAAACCTCCTTGAGCTTTAACAGGCCTTAACAGTCACTTCAGTGTCTTTTAAAACAGTGTTGTTTGATCTTTATCTCACTGTCTCTGTCTCACACACTCACACATACACGCATACATGCAAACACGCACACAGTCACACACACATGTGCTGTCACACACATACACTCACGCACACAGTCACACTTACACATTTATACACACAGTAAGCATACTGCCTTCAAGCTATGTATAAAGCTATGTATACATTCTATTTATTATACTTAATAACAAACTGTTATTGTGTTCCAGTGTAGTGCAACAGCAATAATAATAATAATAATAATAATAATAATAATAATAATAATAATAATAATAATAAAACAGCATTATTAGCAAGTTTATTCCTCAGTAAGTGCACATTAGAGCAGTATGGTACAGGGTGACAGTTTAGTAAGCTTTATAAATTCAGTTTTGCTGGTGATATATGACCTTCGAGTAATCATCTTCAATCATCTGCTGCGGTTCATTGCTGTAACTCTTCACTGCAAAGTTCACAGCTTCATCCCATGCAGCCTGCAGAAAGAGACTGTATTTAATACTACTGACTGTAGTTCAGTTTTACTGCTGACTAGCTGCACATAATGAGACGCTCTATAGTCTGAGTTTATCAGAAGAGCTTTATAACAGTGAGTGAATTACCTGATACGCATGAACTGTGTGACCTTCAGCTGCATCTTCAACATACAACAAGTAAATCATTCAAACATGCAGTAATACACTATTACTGTACACTACACACCTACACTAGCGTTAGATACTTAATACTTAACATCAGTTTCAGGAGTAAAACCTACCTTTATGATGACTGTTGTGTTTTATACACTGTAATAAAACCACAGCGAGGGATATGATGTTCGACACCACTAAAACAACAAGGGTTGGATCCAGCAGACTTCTTTCTGTAATAGGGAAGAAAGATAATCTTCATATTGTAATCTGAATGTGTCTGTGACTGTGATATACAAAGCCTGGTAATCAGTGCTTTAGAAATATAAAAGAAATGTTTTTAAATGTCTGATATGGAGAAACTGTGTTTCTTAACACTACTACACAGTTAAAGTGGGTTTAAACTGTTTAATCATGTATCATTGTCATTTCTATCATTACAAAAAGAGAATAAAAATCTGAAAAAAAATCTGAATTTTTTTATGTGACCAATATTTGACATTGTAAGAAAGAAGTTACAGTACACAAAATAATTAAATGTACCAGCAATGGCACAACAATGGTGCTAAGATCTTGTTAGGTTGAAAGTACTATAAAAGATTGAAAGATGTGCCCTTAATCATGTGTCTATAAATGTCAAAATATACAGAATCCAAGATATATGATCTTACCTATAACGTCCAGTTTAGTTCCACTGCCAAAGATGATCTCTCCACACATGAGCACAGCACAGTAGTAAGTTCCAGCATCAGAGAGGCTGAGGTTCCTCTTGGGGAGTTTGTAGACACAGCTCTGTGTAGAAGAATCAGTCTCAGAGCTGTTCTTACACTGATCACTCCTGTTTCCATGAGTGTAAATGATTCCTGGATGGGATTCTCCTGATCCGTGTCTGAACCAGTACACACTGTGTTCTCCTGCAGACGTATCTGTGAGTACTGAACACTGCAAAGTTGTATCGCCTCCCAGTTCAACAGGATCTGATACAGGGTGGAGAACAGCATAGAGACGTGAAGGTGAACCTAAAGAGACAAAATAAGGTTTACTGATTAATAAGTGAGATTTTATATCCTTTTATATCCTCCACATAGTTTCTTTGCTGAATAAATTATGTTTAACATTGATAGCATTTAATAACAGCAGGCTGTAGTCGACTCACACCCACCTTTGAGCACTAACACTGTGCAGTCTAATAAAGCAATATCTGTATAATAGGCAACAGAACAGTAGTATGTAGCTGAATCAGATGGCTCTGCGTTTGAGATACTCAGATTAAAACTGCCTTGTTCTCTGGATGCACTAAAGTGGCCGCTCTCCTTAAAGCCGTTATGGTATGTGACTGTTGCAGCACGAAAAGCAGAGGCAATGAGAAGAGGCTTTTCTCCTGGAGTCTGTTTGAACCATGCAGTAGCTGAAGCATCAGTAGAGGAGAAAAAGCAAGTCAGATTAATATTCTCCCCCTTCTGAATGTACTTCAGTCCATTTAGACACGGAATGTTGATCTTCGAGGCTCCACCTGAAAGATGAAAATGTAGAACTTATTATTGCAGGTGTTATAGCACTTCAGGTGGATCCTGGAAGAGAGATTATAATCTTTAATAAAGAAGAAGCTTAAACTGTACCGAATGCTGCTGACAGGAAGGCAAGTACAAACAACCAAATCATTCTCCAACTCTATCAGTGTATCACTCCATCTCCTGGAAAAGAAAAGTTTCTATTATACATACACACACACACACACAAACGCAAACACACACGCATATGTACACTACTTTGTCGATGGAATTGAGAAGGCTAAGAGCTCACTTACAGTTTCTGAAGGACAAATGTAGTTCATTTACATGCACAAACTTCTACAGAAGCAGCTTTATAACTCTGTGCTGAAAGCTGATTGGCTCCCATAACAGGAAGTAGAATCAGGCTCTGACCACTCATATCAGTGGACATAAAATTTTTTTTAAATATGCAAATCACTACTGCTGTGGACCTGGTTTGGCCAATTCAGTCACATCACATGAACTGACTGTATTTAAATTCTGTATTCCAGTTGCAGGTTTAAGACGTTTCCTAATGATAAAGACTAAACTAACAGAACAGAATAAAGAGCAGTGAGGGCACATACAGCAACACATTAATATAACTACATGCAGGCCCAGCAGAATCTCTCTGCCATTATCAACTTGGAGTGAGCAGTATGATGCAACAGCAAGTTCTGATTCCTGAAATAAGCAGTTAATCCTTCAACTAAAGTGATACAGTTCCAGACGAGTGCAGGTCCTGCAGGTGCGGTTGTGGTTGTTGTATACAGCTGTGTGACTTTAGCCTTCTGGGGGCCCTATGCAGGATTTTCTTGGGTAGCTGATAATTTTATTTTTATGTATTACTAGTTTGTGTGCTGCTGATTGTCTCTGGTTGACTCTGTTTCTCTCCTGTCACGTCCATGTGCCTTTGTTGTCCTGGGCCAGGTGGTTCTGTGTGTTTTGGTTTCTAGCTCCTTCTTGTCTCAGTCCTTGTTTCACACCTCTCAGCTGGTCCCAGTCTTTGGCTCCACCCCTTCTCAGGTATTCCCTGTTAGTCCCTGCTGGTTGTTCTCTTTGTGTTTGCTTGGTGTTTTGTGTTGGTGTTGGTTTTTCTGTTGCTCTGTCTGTTTCTGGTTTGCTTGTTCTTGGTAGTCTTTTCTTTCATTTTTAGGACCTTCGTTTTCTAGTTTTCTGTTTTCAGTTCTATTGGTGCTCATTAAATGTACTTGCATTTGCGTTCTGCCTCCTCGTCTCTCTTCACTACAGTCTTTAAGCATGTTCTGCACATCTTCTCTACTTTCTGTTTTTCAGCTCAAGCATTTAAAATATGATTAACCAGTTGCTTTTCTCTCCACACAAATAACTACATTAACACCTCAGTACAGTAATAACCCAGAAAGTTCCAGAGGCCGCTGGCAGCCACTTATATTGCTTTTTTGGTGGAGCTGGCTTTGCACAGAACCAAGAGAAAGCCCTATAATCCTCAGGATTATAGATGGGATTATGGATGTTTTCTCACCTGGATATGTATGTGTCTATTCTAAACCTCCACTGAAAGATACTACACTTTCGCTGTCCTTACTGTGATGGGGTTTCCATCCACCAATTATTCACCAATTTTGGAAAATCACAAAAACAAAACATAAATAACAATAATAATAATATTTTTTTTAATTGAAACGCTTAGGAGTTTATACATGAAGATGTTAGAATAGTTAGAACATCACTAAAGCTGAAATATGAAAAAAGAAATGTGACGTATCAAGCTTTAAATCATATGATGTCATTCTACCTGATGTTATTGCTTGGGATACAGCACATACACAATGGTGAATTGTTGTTACGCTTATGGCAAACATTTCTCTCAATACCCTGTACTGTAATCTGCAAGTTTAATGGATTACACAGAATACATATGAACTGAAACATGTTGTAAAGGTCTTTTAATGTTGTTCTGATTGTATTATAGATTATATCTGCTTTTACTCGACATAAAATGTCCAAATATATTAACCTTACTACTCCAACATTTCTCACACTCAGTTTGCTTGTGGGTATCAAGGCTTGAGAAAGAGACGTGTACTTTATCTGTTACGTCTTTGTCTGTTGGATCATGGTTCCACAGAGTAAAATGTAACACTGCCTGCAGTCTGATCAACAGCGTTTAACTGCTGTGATAAAACACAGTGCTGCGGCGCTTTTCTTCTTTCTTCCTGTGAACTATATCCCATGTTTGAGTGCGTATTCAGCAGTAACCACAGGCTAGATAGTACACACTGCAGTATAGGCTGGACTGCTGAAACTTTCAACCACATCAAAAGCTGATGCTTAAACAGAACTTTAACAGACACACCTTTCTCACCCTCCACATACCTTTAGCTTTATCATAGTAGTAGTTATAGTTCACAAGGTTGTATCAGTTTGTAAAAAAGCTTTAGAATTAATAAATTATATTTTATGAATAAAATGAAGTAAATAAATGATTATTTTATTAATTACTGTTTATGCTTTAAAAGACATTATGAATCATTGTGTTACTGATTTGTGATTGCAAAAATCATACAAGATATCACTTACATTAAGAAGTCACAGCCTAAATCAAGAAGAATTTAAGCTTGGAGCAACTTTTAACCAGAGAAGAGTTCTCCAAAGGTGCGTGCTCACCTCAAAAAACGCATCATCAGTTAATATACATGCAGTTTTTTGGTTTTGCTGACTTATAACAAGGCGTCGTCTGCCGCTGAAAGGAAGAACTCTAAAGAAGAATCTCCATACCCAGCAGGAGATTACTCTCAGTTTTGTACTAATGTAATATTTTAGTCTTTTTTATATAATATTTATACGTTGAAAGGTTTCAAGACTGCAGTACCCAGCATAGAACCCTCAGGGGATATAGGATTTTAATGGATGCCTGAATTTCTACTTCATATTTCTTCATATATAATCTTTATGTATAGAATGATCATGCGTGTTGTATTTAAACATTGTATCGCAAGTATCGCACTCTAACTCTTATTCCATTGTTAAGATGGATTAAAACAGAAAGGGTTAAATCTGTGAAGATTGTTTTCTACAGTAAACAAGCTAGATCTCCTATTACCTAGGCAGCTGCACTGTATGCTGTACATGGTCGGTTACCTAGCAACATTATTAATATGATGATTGAGGAATCAACCAGTCATTTACAGCTGGGACTATTTTAGTAAGAGAAAAACTTACTGGCTGTGAATATGAGCTGTAGTCTAACCCTGTTTCAGTCAGTCAGAGATGGAAAACAGCAGCGGCTCCATGCAGGGCTCTTTTCTGAAAAAGGTCCTGTCAAACTGCTGTGTGTATGGTAAACTACATGCTAATGTATTTGGGTACACTTTAAAAGCCCATTCCATTTATTTTTGGCAGATTGGAGAAAATCCACAACAATTCAGTGCAACAATTTAGTGAAGTGACAATTTTAATGTTTTAACAGAATCAGATTTTTAAGTAAGCATGGCACAGTATATGAAATATTATTTTATTTTATTTAGTTTTATTCAGTTGTTTTCACTTCTCTGCAGTTAATTACACATCCTACTACATAGCATGAATGTGTAACAATGGAAAAACAGATTGTGACATGCCATGAACTAAAAGCAAGGCACAGTTTATTAATCAGGTTTGTACTAAAACACAGCAACACCAAGAACAAAGAAATACAATTGAGGGCTAAACTGAATCAGAGTCAATAAACAGGCAAGGGTCAAACCAAGCAGACAATCAGACCAGGCAGAGGTACCAAAGGGGATAAACAAGAAGAGTAAACCAGAGAATCAAAATAGAGTCAAAGCCAGAGTAACAAGATCAAACACAAAGAGAACACTCGGTATGCTACAGAGTGGCAATACTTCGCAATGAGCCAGTGCTAGAGAGAAGCATTTAAACAAACAGACTAAATAACATCAGGTGACTAATCAATATTCAGGAGGCCGAGAGTGAGACAACGGGGTCTGATTGGGCAAGGATGGACATGTGACATCAGGTGGTGGATTATGGGAAATGGAGTTATGAGAAATCACGAAATCAGGCACGACAGAATGATTACGGACATTCGTCTCCCAGTACGGCGGTCAGTGTTGAAACCTCTTGGAAAATCCAAACTAATTCTAATAGCAGAGAGAAGTCTAAAAGCCAGCTGCCTCTGCCAATAGATGAGAGTCAAAGTAGAGACAGTGAGTCTTTCAGCCTACATGAGGCCAGGGTCTTAAGCTTACCAGTTGTTAAACCACCTACACACACACACACGCTTGGTTTTTTGTTGTCCTTTGTGTTGCTGTCTACGTGTTCTGCCCTGTGCTCCAGCACATATATGAAACCTAGCTTGCCTTTTAACTGGGCATTTTTTTTAATTCTCGCCCTTGTTCTGACAAATCTTGGATTTCCTTTGTAATTTCCAAATTACTTTGGACTGGGCCACTGCTGTTTGGCCATTGGTTAAACTAGGCACTTACCCACAGATTCTGGACGAATTTAAAGCCATCTTTGATCGCCCCTGCAAGGGGCGTTTGCGAAGGGAATTTTGGGGGGAATTGCGCCAGGGGGTATGTTCTGTGGCAGAGTACATAATGGAATTTAGGACCTGGGGGCTGGCTGTGGATGGAACGAGCCTGCTCTGGTGATGGATTGATTTCACTCCTGGTATGGTTACCAAGTCTTTTCTCTTGCCAGCTACAATGTACTACCCACAGCCTTCCACTGTCTTCCCACCTTCGATAGGCAACTTCATCTGTGTCTGTCCCCCGAGTCAAACAACATTTCAGAAAACTGCAAACAGTTAGTCTTACTAACCTGATTAACATCAGACCAGTTCAATCAGTTCACAATGATCGTACACTGAGCCTGAAACTAGGTCTGCTTAATATCAGATCACTTACATCTAAGGCCGTCCTTATCAATGATCTCATTACGGATCATAGTTTTGATGCTCTGTGTCTCACAGAAACGTGGATTAGACCTGAAGAATATTTAGCTTTAAATGAAGCCACCCCGACAGGCTACAGTTATGTACACCGTCCTCGTTTAAACGGGCGGGGTGGAGGTGTAGCAACCATCTTCTCCAATTCTTTAGGAATAAACCAGAAAGCAGGCTGCACATACTCTTCTTTCGAAATTCTGTTTCTTAATATATGTGATCAAAGAACGAAAAAACACTTGTTTTCACTGATTACAATCTACAGGCCACCAGGGCCCTACTCTGAATTCTTACAGGAGTTTGCTGACTTTTTATCAAGTTTAATAACAGTCTCAAATAAGGCAATAATCGTTGGAGATTTTAATATTCACCTTGACAAACCACAGGATCCACTTAGTAAGGCGTTTTTATCCATCCTAGACTCATTCAGTATCACTCAGAATATAATGGGACCAACTCATTACTGTAGCCACACTCTGGATTTAATTTTAACCTTCGGAGTGAATATAGACAATCTAACTATACTTCCTCAGACCACAGCAGTCTCAGATCATTATCTAATCTCATATGAAATTAGCTTTAGTCGTACTATAGGTTTATCCACACAATACTGTGTTAAGCGCACTATGACTTCCTCTACACCTCGTAGCTTTATCGAAAACCTCCCAGATCTGTCAAATACTATTAGCTCTCTGTCTGAACCCACTGATCTAGATATTCTTACCCAAAGCTTGGAGGACACTTTTCACTCTACTTTTAAATAAAGTTGCTCCATTAAAACGTAAAAGAATTAGGCAGAAGAAACTAGCTCCATGGTATAATGATCACACTCGAGCTCTAAAACAGACCGTCAGACAACTAGAGCGTAAATGGCGCCTGACTAAACTTGAAGTGTTCCAGTCTGCCTGGAAGGATAGCCTCATAGACTATAGAAAAGCTCTAAGTGTAGCACGTTCATCTTATCTGTCCTCACTGATAGATAATAACAAAAATAATCCAAGATTATTATTTAGCACTATCTCTAAATTAACTAAGAGTCAATCTGCGACTGAACCCCCAGATACCGTTAACATACAGTAGCAACGACTTTATGAATTTCTTCAGTAATAAAATTGAAACAATTAGGCTAAAAATACAAAATGCGCAGGTAACAGCTTCAAGTGTTAATGCTAATCTAGAGCACAGTATAACTCCTGCAGAGAGGCTGGAATCTTTTTCTGTACTCCAACAAAGAGATTTATTTCAAATAATTTCATCCTCAAAATCGTCTACGTGCATACTAGATCCAGTTCCGACTAGTTTACTGAAGAAAGTTCTGCCAGATATAACCATGCCTCTTCTGTCTATAATAAACTCATCTCTTAGCCTAGGTTACGTCCCAAAATCCCTTAAATTAGCAGTAATTAAGCCTTTAATTAAGAAACCTAATCTTGATCCCTATGATCTAGCAAACTACAGACCCATTTCAAATCTTCCATTTATATCAAAGATTTTAGAGAAAGCTGTAGCACAACAGTTAAGCTCCTACCTGCACAGGAACAACATCCATGAAAAATTCCAGTCTGGTTTTAGGCCTCATAATAGCACCGAGACAGCACTGGTGAAAATTGTAAATGATCTTTTAATATTTGCTGACAGAGGTAACTCATCCTTACTGGTCCTACTGGATCTTAGTGCAGCATTTGACACAATAGACCACTCCATCCTACTAGACAGGCTGGAAAATCTTGTAGGAGTAACAGGAATAGCTCTTTCATGGTTCAGATCTTACTTAAGCGACCGCTATCAGTTTGTAAATATAAACGGTCAATCGTCCACTCACACAAAAGTAAAGTTTGGTGTTCCACAGGGATCTGTCTTAGGACCTATATTATTTACCTTATACATGCTACCACTCGGTACCATAATCAGAAACCATAACATAAATTTTCACTGCTATGCTGATGACACGCAACTGTATATCTCAGCTAGACCAGATGATCCACTTCACCTTAATAAGATAGAGGACTGTGTTAGAGACATAAGAGACTGGATGTCAAGCAACTTCCTCCTATTAAACTCAGACAAAACAGAAGTTCTTCTTCTTGGTCCCAAAAGTGTTAGAAACAAGCTGTCTGCATCACCACTCAATCTAAATAGCTTCTTAGTTACACCAGGTACCTCTGTTAAAAGTCTTGGTGTCACAATTGATCCTGATTTGGCCTTCGATGAGCATATTAATAATATCACTAGAGTAGCTTTCCTACATCTTCGCAATATTGCGAAATTAAGAAATGCACTGTCACTACAGGATGCAGAAAAACTAGTTCACGCCTTTATTACCTCAAGGCTGGATTACTGTAATGCCCTGCTTTCTGGTTGTTCCTGCAAAAGCCTTAACAAACTTCAGCTAGTCCAAAACGCTGCAGCTAGAGTCCTTACAAGAACTAGGAAGTTTGATCATATCAGCCCAGTCTTATCCAACTTACACTGGTTACCAGTTAAATTCCGTATTGAGTATAAAATTCTTCTTCTGACGTATAAGGCTCTAAACGGCCTCGCTCCTACCTACCTTACTGAACTTATCTCGTACTACAAGCCTTCACGTGACCTTAGGTCTCAAAGTGCGGGCTCTCTGTTAGTGCCTAGAATTAACAAAGTTACATCGGGGAGCAGAGCCTTTTCATACAAGGCCCCCCAGCTTTGGAATAATTTACCTGTCAGTGTTCGGGATTCAGACACAGCCTCAATCTTTAAGTCCAGGCTTAAAACCTACTTGTTTAGTCAGGCTTTTGGTAATTAGTCTTTTCTTTCTGATAGATAAAAGGTGCAGGTCTAGGGGTCCACTGACAGAGAGTGTTTGGTAAACTGGGAATGTTGGTGCTGTCGTCCCGCTGCTCCTCGTGTTCACTCAGGTTTGTTGACGGTGGAGCAGAGGGGCGCTGACTTCTCAGGGAGCCCTCATGTCTGTGTGACCTTCTGGCTCTCCCTTTTTAGTTATGCTGTAATAGCCAGGCCTGCCGGAGTCACTGCTGCACTCTGTTAACATCGTATAGTGTGTTCAGGTCTTCTGTCAGAGCTAACTGTCTGTCTGTTCTCTTTGTCTGAGCTGAACTGCTGCCCGTCCTGTGTGGCCTGATGCTGTTGCTTCATCTGTCCCGACTGGGAGCCACTGGGAACCTTTACTACCACGGAGCTCCTGGCTGTCCTGCACTGTGGAGGCTTGGCCTGCGCCTGCTGACCCATCTTATGAACCACCAACATCATTACAGACTAATCAGACATTACACTCTGCTTTCTAGTGCTGTATGGTATCTGGTGTTGACCCGAGGAGGATGGGTTCCCCCTTTGAGTCTTGGTTCCTCTTGAGGTTTCTTCCTTCCTAACTAAGGGAGTTTTTCCTTGCCACTGTTGCCTTCGGCTTGCTCATCGGGGGCTCGAACACCAGATTCTTTGTAAAGATTCTTTGTAAAGCTGCTTTGTGACAACATCTGTTGTAAAAAGCGCTATAAAAATAAATGTTGATTGATTGATTGATCTAGAATAGATTGGCTGCAAAACTCAATGTTCCATTCAAACCACTGGAGTAACCCCTGAGACACTGTGGCTCAAGGAGTCTTGATTTATGCAGCGTTTTCAACCCGATACATATCAGAGCTGGTGATGAAAGGACGACCACATTTCTCACCACTAGGGGGCACTATGAATACCAGGTTATGTCCTTTGACTTTTGTAATGCCGCCTCGATCTTTCAGGCATTCATCAATGATGTCATTCATGACATGCTTGGTCAATTTGTTATCGCTTATAATGGTGATATCCTTGTGTACTCCCCTGACTATTCTCACGTCTGTTAGAACACCAGTTGTTTGTCATGTGAGTTTCATGTAGCCTCTACCTGTCTGAACCAGTACACACTGTGTTCTCCTGCAGATGTATCTGTGAGTACTGTGATGTTTGGAGGATGAAGAATGATAAGTACCATCCCAAAAACACCATCACTACTGTGAAGCATGGGGGTGGAAGCATCATGCTTTGGGGGTGTCTTTCTGCACATGGGACAGGACGACTGCATTGTATTAAGGAGAGGATGACCGGGGCCATGTATTGCGAGATTTTGGGGAACAACCTCCTTCCCTCAGTTAGAGCATTGAAGATGGGTCATGGCTGGGTCTTCCAACATGACAATGACCCAAAGCACACAGCCAGGATAACCAAGGGGTGGCTCTGTAAGAAGCATATCAAGGTTCTGGAGTGGCCTAGCCAGTCTCCAGACCTAAACCCTAAAGAAAATCTTTGGAGGGAGCTCAAACTCCGTGTTTCTCAGCGACAGCCCAGAAACCTGGCTGATCTGGAGAAGATCTGTGTGGAGGAATGGGCCAAAATCCCTGCTGCAATGTGTGCAAACCTGGTGAAAAACTACGGGAAACATTTGACCTCTGTAATTGAGTACAATATAACATTAGACAAACATACCTAATAGAGATAGCAAGAGCGTTGTTTAGGAGTTTTTAGATAAACTGATTTAGAGAGAGAGGGAGAAGCTGTGAGAATGTTCTATAGTTGTTATCAGTCCAGTAAAAGGTACATGTTTAAGAGAGTATGATAGTATTATTACTTGTAGTTGTAGAATATTAGCCAGCACATGTGACATGAATTAAACTGCCGTTTAGCCTAGATTCGTCTGGCTCATGAACTCTCTTAATATTCTGTAATAACCAGTTAGCAGTTTAGGCGACTGGCAAGCCCAAACTTCCACTGGCACAGAGGAGATGAGAACGTTTGCCCAACTAACTAACTTGCTTATACCGGGGGAAAGAGAGAAGGTTTCTGCAACATCATGCAACAACATTAGAGTTGTGTATTTATGTAACTCATATATAAGGACTGTTATATATTTCTGTTAGATTTAAAAGTTTATACACAAACAATATGTAACAGTACCACTGTGTGTTGACCCTCTATATAAACTTTAATGACTGTAAGGACAGTCTGTGTATGTTACTTGCAATCCTTAAATTAGCAATAAAATTACTGAGAGCTACCGAAGACAATTCTAAACCAGGGAGCCCCTTACAAGAAATATCTGTAACTCAGTGTAGAGAAGCGACTACAGCAACATCTTCTCATTCTGACAATACTAAAGAACCTCAGGATGAACACAGCAGCTATGGTCACTTTACAGCTGCACCACAGTGACTTGGAATGTACAATCTGGAACTGAGTACAGACAGTACAGGTCCTTGTAAAGCAGTTCTAACAGGTTTATGTAGTAGCCTGAGATCCCCTGTGTAGATGTATAGCCTGAGAACAACCCTGGACAGGTTGCTAATCCAAACTGTGATGTGCCCACACATCCCTTCACAGTGTCTTCTGTTCACAGGTCCTAAAAACTTTCAGCAGTGAACAATGACTCTCTGCCTCACTCGCTGAACACCACAAAATTCCATGCAGCTTTGGAAAGAAATGAGACCACACCAGTTTCTTCTTCAGTCAGCATCTGCACATGTACAGCAGGTTCTGAGTGAGGAACAGAAGGTTCGGTTTTAGCTTTACTGACAGATACAGTGAACATCTGGTTCATATGAACCAGATCAAGCAAACACACAAGACAACACACCTACAGACTAACAGAGGGCGAAAACCACTCTCTATTGGCTGCGATGAGCGCCACCTCATTCAAATGTCAGCTAACCACAGTAAGTGGTTAAATGACCTCAAGTGACCTACAGAGAAGACTGGCGAGTGGTGGCTGGGGTGAAATGCACAGCGAGCATGGTTCAAGAAATATTTTAGGGAGACATGTTTCCAGTAGTGTATAGAATAAAACAAAATTGCTTATTTTGGTCAAACACAAACCCATAAACTATAAAACTACAGAAAGTGATCATTTTGAGGTGGTCTTTAAATATTTTCCAGAATTGTATATAAATATGCAGTAAATACAGTGTTTATTCTAGTCTGATACCGTAAACTACACATAGAATAAACACACTGCCCTTATTATATACTGTATATGTTATATTACTGGGCCATGGTGCTCTGTATTACTCTGCACTACACAGTATTTACTACATGCTACACTATTTACACTGTATTAGTCTGCATATGATATAAGACAGAAATACAAGGCAATATTTAACCATGATTCAAATAAGTGTCACGTGGGGTCAAGCTGAGGAGGCAGGATGTAAACACAAGTATTTAATACGGAGCCAATAAGACAAAACAAAACCAAAGAAAGCAGCAAACTGAGTTACAATTTGAAACATGGACACAAAAACAGCAGACATGAGGACAAAACACCAAGCAAGAACAAAGGGAACCACAGGGAGTATAAATGAACAAGGACTAACAAGGAACACCGGGGAAGGGGCGGAACTACAAACAGGTCAGGGGCCTGACAAGAGGACGGTGACAGGAGGAGCAAAAAAACAAAACAAACTGAAGCACATAGAACAGGACACCAAAAGGCACATGGAAGAGACAAGAAACAGAAAACCAGAGAAAACAGAGGCAAACAGGGGCAGGACAAAACAATATGTGACAATCAGCTTCTACCCTGTTCCACCTGTACAGTGTATATTCATAAATACTTGTTTCATCTACTTTAGTTATTTATTCCCACCAATAAACCTGACTTCACTTCTCATGCTTTCCTGTACCCTCTGTATGCAACAGCTTTGTTGTCCTCGAGAAAGTTTTTTTTTTTGTTTTTTTTTTACAGCTTTTCACTCATGTCGGTTAAAGAAGATCTCAATTACACTGTAGATCAGTGCATCTTTAGTCCACTTACTGCTTAAACTTTGAAGCTCCTTCAAAGTGACTGTTGGCATCTCTGTGGTTTCTCTTACATCAGTTATGTTGTGCTCAGATGCAGCTTTCTGGTGACTGACAGCAGTGCTCTCTGGGAGAGAGATGTATTGAGATGTGTATTTCACCAGTTAAGGTGAAACAAGAAAATGTGAACATCAGCCCCATCAACTCTCAAAGGTCTCTCCACCAAGAAAGACCCCTCTGTCAACTCCTAAAACACCCTTGCCTGATCTAAAAACATATTTCTTAGTCGTTGTTGCTGATTGACTGGAAGAATGGTGTGCCACTCTGGCCTAACCACTTTGTTTGTTTCCCATTTACAGAACCATAAAAAGGGCAGCTGGAGGACCATGAGATGTTTTTGCCATTTTGTGAAATGTATATTACACATAACAGTGTATAACAGTGTATTTAGGCCAGTAGACTGTTACCATAACAGTCCCCATGACCAGGGGACTATTTTTGTGACCTGGGGACTATTTTTATTATCAAAGACAAAAAGAATCACCAAATTTGTGTTTCATTGTTCTCTATTTGAACTGCATGATTTAAACTGCAAATGATTGTAGCTACAATTTTATGATGTGATCTTTAACATATAATGTGTAATAATGAATATAAGACATACCGAAAGTACAGTTTACTTGAAAGAGTTCCAAAGGATAAGTGAAGACAGCTGATTTTAACGCTTTCATTATTATATTACAGATATGAATGAAAATATGAATTTGAAATGAGACTTAAGACACTGAAATAAATTATTTTAATAAATGTTGAAACAAAATGCTTTATTCACATGTGGACACTGATGTTGTTTCTACTGACGGATGTGTATCTGTGAGTACACAGGCTGATCACTGCTGTTCTTTGTTCTGCTTCTTCTGGAGGAGGAAGACTGAGCAAAGCTTAGAGCTGCGTAGTTTAAGACATCAGCGTCTTCAGCCTGACCCAATAGAACATGTAGCAGTTATACAATAGCGATTCTGAAGTTATAAATGTACCACATATAACAAAAAAGTTAAATCACCTGATTTACTGGAACTGTGTAACCTTCAGCAGCATCTGCAAAATATTTTTTTGTAGAAACTCTTAATTAAATGAACTTAAACCGAAATTAATCAGTCATATCTCAGTGTTACACATGTAAAACCCACCTTTATGATGACTGTAGTGTAATTTTCTGCACAGTAATAAAACCACAATAATAAATATGATGTTTGATGCTAATAAACCAAGAATGGCTGGATCCAAAACCCTGTTCCCTATAATACAAATATGATTTCTTATTAATATGAAGTTATACATACATATATATAAAATTTTGACATGATATAATGTGATATATTTGATCTTACCTACAAAGTCCAGTTTAGTTCCGCTTCCAAAGATGATCTCTCCACACATGAGCACAGCACAGTAGTAAGTTCCAGCATCAGAGAGGCTGAGGTTCCTCTTGGGGAGTTTGTAGACACAGCTCTGTGTAGAAGAATCAGTCTCAGAGCTGCTCTTACACTGATCACTCCTGTTTCCATGAGTGTAAATGATTCCTGGATGAGATTCTCCTGATCCGTGTCTGAACCAGTACACACTGTGTTCTCCTGCAGACGTATCTGTGAGTACTGAACACTGCAAAGTTGTATCTCCTCCCAGTTCAACAGGATCTGATACAGGATGTTGTAGAACAGTGTAGAGACGTGAAGGTGAACCTAAAGAGAGGAGAAATGTTTAGTGGTTGCTGAATGCAAAGATCTGGGTGTTGAAACTGATTTAAGTTGACTGCAGTAGACTCACACCCACCTTTGAGCACTAACACTGTGCATTCTGATAACGCAGTGTTTGAAAAATCTGCAACTGCACAGTAGTACGTAGCTGAATCAGATGGTTCTGCGTTTGAGATGATCAGAGTAAAACTCCTTTGTTCTTCTAATGCAGTGAAGCGTCCACTCTTCTCAAAACCATTATGGTATTTTACTGTTGTAGAACGCAAAAAAGAAGCAACGAGAAAAAGCCTTTCTCCTGGAGTCTGTTTGTACCATGCACTTGTTATTGCATTAAATGTTCCAAAAGGACATTTCAGAGTAACATTTTCCCCATTCTGAATGAACTTCACCCCATCTACACAGAAAAGGTCTATCTTTGAGGGGCCACCTAAAAAAAACAGAAATGAAACATACAGTATTTAAAACTATTATTAATCTGGGCATCAGACTTACACCGAATAACACACACACAGAATGGACACAACATGAAGATTAATGCTGAAAAATAAAGAATAAAACACTGAAATATTACCTAAAACTGCTGAGAACAGAACAGTTACATAAAGTGGAATCATTGCCACCTCAGGTAATTAAGTAACGCTTCTCCTGAAGAGAAAATTAAACCAGTATTAGCATTTAGTTATACACAGTACAGTTATAGATATGTAGAATGCAGTTTCTATATAGTTACTTACAGTTTACATACGACAGCCGTAATCTTTAGTGATGGAGGTCAGACCTGTGCTTCACTCTGCACTTCACGGCTGCTACAACAGGAAGCTGAACTTGACTCTGACCACTCACATCACTGGGTATATATATAGATTGTAATATGCAAATCAGCACTGCTGGGTTATAAAGCTGGTTTATCCAAAGACATAAGACCAACATAATCATCTGAAGGGGTCAGTCAAATGTCCAGGTGATTTCAGTTTACAGTTTAATGGTTAAATTATTTTTTTAATATAATTGTATTTTCTAAAAAATAATACAAATTTTGAGGAAATAAATCAACATAAATGAAGGAATATACTTACTATGTGTGTGTGTGGTATGTGATTTATTACTATTAAACAATGTTCAGGAACTTTGGTGTTAAGTTACCACACTGTATTCTGTAATCTGTGGTAAAGATCAACAAAAGCACCTCCTAGATCACCGTGGTGTTGTCATATCTACTGCTGCTGTTTCCCCTCCCTGCCCCCAGAGGTCGCCTTCTCCAGAATTCTAGCCCTTGTAGTCACACCTGGTGTCAGCAGGAACAGAACATGGAAGAGTTAATGAGTATGATGCACAAGTGCTACAGTTTATCTCTCCCTCTGAACCTGAAACTTCTCAGGTTAACCGGTCAGGATGCTAAAGCAAAGGAGCGACGGTGAACCTCATTTTGAGGTCCTCAAACGCGCTCTCTGCTTGAGGGTTCCAAGAGAGGGGCGGCTACCAAGTTGTAATTTTTGTCTGTAAAAATATGCAAAACCAAGGAATCTCTGAAGATCGTGAGTGGAACTGGAGATAGGTCAATTTGCCTTTAACAAATAAATGATTGTCTAGGGGACACCCTCTGGATGTGTTGAATGGTCAGGTGAGTATATAAGAATATCATTGTCGTAAGCGACGACAAACTGACCCAACGTTTCCCTGAGACCACCTTAGGAGAAGTGGAAGGGCGTATGTAACCTTGGGCCAAAGCAACCTGTATGTATTCCTCCATGGCTTTCTCATTCGCTTGGGTGAGTGAATAAACACGGGACATGTGGGGTATTTGATCAATTCAATAGCAAATACGTCCTTGAAATCCCAGATGAACCGCTCATAGGTGTAACATTGGTAGTTGGGCCAAACAGCAGTGGCCCAGCCCAGAGCTTTGCCGGTGAGGCGGGAAACCACAAAAGAGATGCGTGCCAGATCAGAACTGGGAGGAGAATTGGAGAGCACTGAAGAAAAAAACCTCAACATAAATATGGGGCTCTGTCAAACTTGTCCGGATTACTAACTGGAAATGAACCAGCTGAAGGGAGCAGGAGCTGCTGGTTCAGAGGGAGGAGACTGAGAGAATAGTCAAAGGACAAATGGGAATCAATACATGTATATATATCACGCTCTTCACTCTGAAGACACAACTTTTTTAGTTTTAGACTCTTCAGAGTATGCCATTATATTCAGACTTCTTTGGCTAAAAACTCACAAACCTTTCATTTTCTGGTCTGATTGTGAGATCTTGTCATGGTTCCTTTTACTGTCACCAAAATTGTCTAGTTTTCCCAAATTTATCTGGCTGTTTGATAACTATTGAATGTCCTGAGTCCCACACTCCTGTATCTATTCCTCTGGTGTACTCTGATCTCATGGAGGTATTCAAAAAATCTAACTTCACCAAACTACCTTCACATAGGCCCTTCACCAAACTACCTTTACATAGGCCCTATGAATGTTCTATTAACAGTTTATCGCTTTACTCAAGTGGAGGAGGCCACAATGGAGGAGTATATACTGGAGGCTCTTTGCAGCTGCAGGATTTTTCTTTGTAAAAAAGAAAAATGGGGGTCTCTGTCTGAGACACATGGAAAACTGACTTTCTGACCACTAGGGGACACTATGAATACCAAGTTATGCCATTTGGTTTGCGAAAAACCCCTTTCGTTTTTCAGGCTTTCATTAATTATGTCCTTCATTTTATCGCCTACATTGACAATATTCTGGTTAATTCTCTGGATTTCCCCTCTCATGTACAGTATGTAAGGCAGGTTCTCACTCATCTCCTCCAACACCAGCTCTACATAACAAGGGCAATGTGAGTTTCATTTAAACTCCATATAATTTCTCGGGTGCGTCATTAGTCCTGAGAGGGTCATCATGGATGATCATAAGAAAAATGCAGCGGCTAATTGTCCATTAACCACTTCTGTCAGAAATCCTCAATGGTGTCTGGGATTTGCTCAGTTCTGCGGGCGTTGTACTCGTAACTATAGTTCTGTAGCTATCCCCCTTATGTCTCTCGTCCATTGGTGTTGCTTTCCAAGATGGGAGACGCTGTTGGTAAAGAAAGGGATGAAGTTTCATGCTGAACTCACATTTTTTCTTCTAGACTGGTAGGAACTGAGGAGGGAGAAGGAGGGCCTGTGCGTTTTCTGTTGAGACGTTGCTCTCTATTGTTTGGACTATGGATTTGACAGGTTATGTCATCTTACATGTTGCTCCTTCACTGGACATATACTCAAACTATAAAACCTAATGTAACACTCAGACACCAATTTCCACATACACACTCCAGAATCTTGTGGAAAGTCTTTCCAGCAGTGGGATATTTAGCATGCAGTGGGCAATGTAACAGTCACATGTTCACATAGGTTTTGGCATTTAAGTGCTATATTATTAATTATTGCATTTTGTGAAAGTTACGTAAATTACGACAGGTTTCCTCTGATCGTAAAGCGTGGATGGCTGTAACTAAAACAGTCACTGGTGCATTTAACCTACTTCAGGTCAGTCGGTAGTGGTCGGCACTGTGGGATCCACTGAGTCCCAGCTGATGTGCACTGTGCTCAGGGATTTTTAATAGTCCTGCAATAAGCCACTGTAATAACTGTGGTGAGTGGGAGTGAGGAAGGGAAGGAGTGTGAACCTAGTAGAACAGTTGGTGGTGCCTCTATTGGGTGATTGACTGCACGTGTGGTGAATAAAGTGAGGGAGTGTTTGGCAGACGTGTGGACTCGAGTCACATGACTTGGACTCGAGTCCAACTCGAGTCATTAAACTGATGACTTGTGACTTGACTCGACAACATTACTAAAGACTTGCGACTTGACTTAGACTTTACCTTTACTGACTTGGACTTGGAATCGGACTTGAGCTTTAAGACTCGAAAAGACTTGACAACCCTACTTTAACATAATGAATAAGTAAAACTGAATCACGTAACTGGATCGTTTTATATTAAATGGCGCTGTAACGCTAGGGAGCTGAGCCGCTCAGCCCAAATGATCCGTAACCTAGCAACAAGTGAAGCCGTAACCGTACAGCCAATCACGGGAAGCTTTGAGGGGGGCGCCAGTGTTGAATTTGTGCGGAGAAGACGAGCAACATGCTCCCAAAAATAATCCTGTTCAACTACAAAGATTATAATGTAGTAAATAAAAGAAGAACTGCGGTATGCAAGACATGTGGAGTCAAGATCACAGATGGAGGTGCAACCACTTCAAACTCGACATTTGAGGCTGCACAAAGAACAGTAAGTCTGTGCTGTGTATATTTCGCGTATAGCAGTTAGCAGTTAGACATCATAATAAACAACAGCGAATGTAAACAAAGGTGTTGTCCTCTGTTCGTCCCTCTCTCACACCGTTCACTGTGAGAGATTTTACTGAAAATTAAAGTGTTTAGGAACCACAGCATCTCAGCCACGACGTGGTGAATTAGCATAGAGCAGAAAAGTGTCAAACACAGCAGTTCACACATGCTGTTATATCTCGTCGCTGTCCAAGGAAAAACAAGTCTCTCCAAAATGGCAACTTTACAAGAGAGGCCAAAAACCTCATTCAATTTTAATGTAAGTCAATGGAACCAGACGTTTTTCTAAGCAATTTTGGGCCATTTCTGTTGGTCTATTCATCATGTAGATCTCACAGTGTAAACGACTGCCGCTGTTTTCAAATTATGCATAAAAGTCAAAATGGACAAAAAATGGAGATACATGTTTTTCATTGGACGGCGACGATATATATATTACAGGTCCATACATTAACGCTTATGGGTTTAGAATGTGATGTCATTAAAAATTCCTGTAGGTGGAATGTGTTCTAATACTTCGTTATAGTGTGGTGTTCCTCCACCTTGGCCTTCGAGGCCCACTGCCCTGCACATTTTACTGTTTTTTCTGCTTCAGCACCTATTTTAACTCAGTAATGGGCTGGCTATGAGGTGATTAGTTGGATCAGATTTGTTGGGAGAAGGGAAAACAATAAAAAGTGCAGGGCAGTGGGCCTCCAGGGCCAGGGTTGAGAAACAATGATGTAGTGTACTTTGTTAGCTTGTTTACAGAAATTTATAGCATACTGAAACAGCTCATATGATATCATGAATCATATGATATTCTTGTCCTTTCCTATTTTTTTTTAATCCATAAACCTTGACTTTTTGTTGCTGTAAACTGTGGTATAATGTCACATTCATTTTTCCATACTGCGTTTAGTACATATCTATTAGAGATTACAGTAAGTACTTTGTTTGCTGCACAGTACTTTGCAGGTTATTTAATCCTCAAATTATTTAATCAACGATTTGCACTACTTGTTCCTGTTAAGTAAAATAGCACTTTGTTGTTTGAACTGTTTGAGATGATGCAAGTTGTTTTTGTTATACTAAATACAAACTTTAAAAACATTTATGATTATGTCAGTTTAATATACTATGAATCAGCTGCATCAGTTATGTGAAATATTGAAATGACATCTGGTGACTTGACTAGGACTCGAAGTTTAAGACTTGGGACTTGACTTGAGACTTGCTTGTATTGACTTGGGACTTGACTTGAGACTTGCTTGTATTGACTTGGGACTTGACTCGAGACTTGCTTGTATTGACTTGGGACTTGACTCGTGACTTGATTGTTAAGACTTGAGACTTACTTGTTACTTGCAACTTAGTGACTTGTTCCCATGTCTGGTGTTTGGACACTTGAAATGGAGAAGAAGTGGAGAGCGGGAGAGAGGTGCAATGAGAAATGTGTGCTCGAGTTGGTGTAGCTGTGTGGAATAGGGCCAGGAGAGGTTGCTGGCGGTTGGTTAGCGCTGCAGGCAACGGAGATAGGTAGTAGAGGGGTCAGCTGTTCCAACGCTTGGATGGGAGGTCTAATTGCTTCCTCTAGGTAGATAAGGTGTAGTATTACAGCCCCATGTCTTGTGTAACTCGTGTAACTCTTGGGTAGCTCAACTCCATCTGAAGCTTTCATGACACTAAGCAGTGACGAGTGGTGATGCTGTTCCAAAAGTGGGAGCTAAGACGACTCCAATATCCTTGACCCTGGGTGTGTGTGTGTGCGGTGGTGGCAGCATTATGCTACACAATTTATGATCTAAAATCTTCATTATATTATTATTATTGTTGGTACAAATACATACATTTGTAACAGACTTACATACACTGTAATGAAATAATTTAAATAAGTATTTAACCAAAATACTTTATTCACAAATTGCTTTCATATTTTATTACAAGGTAATTCTGACTGTAGTTTTCCAGTTTGACTGTAACACTGATGTTGCTTCTACTGACGGATGTGTATCTGTGAGTACACAGGCTGATCACTGCTGTTCTTTGTTCTGCTTCTTCTGGAGGAGGAAGACTGAGCAAAGCTTAGAGCTGCGTAGTTCAAGGTGCCAGTATCTTCAGCCTGACAGACCACAAAACCAAACACGCAGCAGTTAAACATGAAACTGTTTCAGAAAGTGGAATAAATCAGGCTTCAGTACTTTTAGGTGGCGTGACGGATGGAGGAGCAGAGCAGGGCACAGCCTAACGCATTCATACAAGTTTTTATGGAAGTTTTAAATTAAGATTAAAACACGTCCTGCGACAACAGTATACCGTAACTTTCTCTCACTCACTGATTATTTAATAAGGCTTAATTATAACACTGCATCATAACTAGCTCTGCTGTTTGGAGGCTGTACTTTAGCCTGGCTAGCTCTCACTGTGAGCTGTTTATGTGCTGTAGAACAGTACATTATTACCGACATCAAGTGACTAACTAAAGTATTGAAAATTACAGCTGTAAAAAAAAAGCTTTTGTGGATTTTCTAAGAGAAATTAAGTTACACACATCTGCACATTTAATTATTGTAGTTCATTTGCTGAATTTCACATATTATGAAAAATAAAACATGAAATGCTGCCTGTACAAAAAAGTTATGGCACATTTTAAACAATTTCTTTTTTCAATATTTAAACTCAGCAAACCAATTAAAACTGTAAACCAAAAAAAAAAAGTTTTTGTCTGAAGAGGATGCATGAACAGCGTTTCATTTAGAGATTCAATAAATCATATAAATTGTACATTTAATACACTGTATTATGAATTTAGCAACTTAAAGACTATTATGATGTTATGATGGCAATAAGTAAGATTAAATTAATATCTGTCAAACTGATGACAAAATGCATGTAACTAAATTCCTAAGGGAACATGAGCACATGACTAAACCCTGTTGACTTGAACCCATTTATTAACAGATACATATCCTTGTTTCTTTTCCCCTCATGTTAGTTTGCGCCCCACTCTCCCCTACACCGAAGGAAACAGTAATGCAGAAGTATAAGTATGTCCCATGTTATGTTTTATAATCTTTACAGTGGCTAATTATATTAATCTTATAATCAGTAATATACATGCTAATAATATAATCCTATGCATCTGGTATGATTTATAGAAATAATAAAAATGCAGAAACAATCACCTGGGTGGCATGTACTGAGTGATCCTCAGCAGCATCTTCAACAAATAACAAGTAAATCACTCAGTTAGAAAACACACACAGAACAGAGAGAGGAACTGCACAGTCACTGTAGTCCTGTGTAAGACCCACCTTTATGACGACTGCTGTGTAACTTTCTCCACAGAAATACAATCACGATCAGAGATAGGATGTTTGAAGCTGCTAAGACCAGAAGAGTTGGGTCCAAAACACCTTTCTCTATGAAGTAATCAGATTTTTATTATTGTAGAAGAAAAAAACATCTAAATACATTATTTTTAAATTTAAGAAACTTTAAAACAGCTATAAATGCCTTCCTGTCTTTATATTCAGACTTCTGCACCACAAATGTCCACATAATTCAACACACACATCATATATCTACATACATTTACTTTCACTGTGTGAAACACATTCTTAGATAATTACTTTGTTTCTGATTTTAGTCTGAGGTTAATAAAATAGTTCACAAATATTTAATCTTACCTACAAAGTCCAGTTTAGTTCCATTTCCAAACAGTATCTGTCCACATGCAGCCACAGCACAGTAGTAAGTTCCAGCATCAGAGAGGCTGAGGTTCCTCTTGGGGAGTTTGTAGACACAGCTCTGTGTAGAAGAATCAGTCTCAGAGCTGCTCTTACACTCATCACTCCTGTTTCCATGAGTGTAAATGATTCCTGGATGAGATTCTCCTGATCCGTGTCTGAACCAGTACACACTGTGTTCTCCTGCAGACGTATCTGTGAGTACTGAACACTGCAAAGTTGTATCTCCTCCCAGCTCAACAGGATCTGATACAGGATGTTGGAGAACAGTATAGAGACGTGAAGATGAATCTAAATGGAGAAATATGTTTAGTGATTAATGAATAAAGTGTACATGTAGATATCCAGAGTATCCAAAGTTGATGATATTTACTGAAAGCAGACTGTAGTCGACTCACACCCACCTTTGAGCACTAAAACTGTGCAGGCTGATAATCCAATATTTGTATAATCTGCCATTGCACAGTAGTATGTAGCTGAATCAGATGGTTCTGCGTTTGAGATGGTCAGATTAAAACTGCTTTTATCTGTTACTGCATTAAAGCGTCCGCTCCTCTCAAAATCTTTATTGTATTCGACTTTTGCAGTGTGAAAAGTAGAAGCAACGAGAAGAGGCTTTTCTCCTGGAGTCTGTTTGAACCATGCAGTCGTTTCCAAGTTAACAGATAAAATAAAGCAATTCAGATGAACAGTTCCTCCATCATCAGCGTACTTCAGTCCATTCAGACACTGAATGTCAGTCTTCAATGTGCTGCCTAATAAACAAACACAGAAAACAACAGAACACATTAAAACTGAAGCTGCGTCAGATCGAGCAGCGAGCAGCGTGCAGCGTCAGATCGAGCAGCGAGCAGCGTGCAGCGTCTAGACTGCTATCTTTTTGCTATCTCCTCACAACCCACGTTTACGCTTTTCTTTTCTTTTTGTTTTTTCTTTCTCTTTCCTTCTCTCTCTCCTCCTTTATCTTTTTCACAGATTTTCTTCACCGCTCACTCATCATGGCAACCCCCGATGACCGCGCACTCCAGCATCTGGCCGCAGAGCTGGCACGGCTGGACCGGCAGATCGCTGCCCTCCTGAAGAAGCAGAACGAGCTCCTTCAGAGGAAGTCGCAGCTCGAAGCTTCCAGGGGTGTTTCCCGCTCGCCGGCCTCCTCTTCAGCGGCTTCGGAGGTCTCGCCCTCGGTGCTTGCACCACCCAGACTTCAGCACACGCCAGGACACGCCATCTTCACCCCGGCCCCACAAGGAGTTTGGAAATGCTAGCACCGCAGAGGGCCTACCAGACCGTCTCCTCCACCCCAGCCATCCTTTGCCTACAACCGATTCTCCGCACTCAGCTCGCCGCTTACTCCAACACCAGTTTCTCGGCCCCCGTCGCCCGCTCCAGCACCTCGGGCCTCCTCACAGGACTCTGTTTATGTTATCGGTAGTTCCATCGTCCGCCATGTTAGAGTACATGGTACTAGTGGTGATGCGACTGTTGCCTGTTTTCCAGGTGCTCGGGTCCTCGACATAGCCAGGCGTCTCCCCACCGCGCTCAGCAACCGCAACGCCTTCGGGACCGTGGTCATCCATGTGGGGACCAACGACATCTGTGCCCGGCAGAGCGAGGTTCTGAAGGAGCACTACCAGACGCTGCAGGACACCGCCAGGAAATCAACGAACGCCAGGATCGTCATCTCTGGACCTCTCCCCACCTACAGGAAGTGCTGCGAGCGGTTCAGCAGGCTCTTCGGGCTGCAGTCCTGGCTTCGCGGCTGGTGTGCGGTCAACGGCCTCGGTTTCGTGGACAACTGGTCGTCGTTCTGGGAGCAGCCGGCTCTCTACCGGAGGGACGGGCTTCATCCTAGTCGCCTAGGATCGCGTATACTCTCACGGAACATCGAGAGGGCCGTCCGCTGACTGCGAACTGGAGGCCATGTAAGTAGCGCTGGTAAACAGCCCCTAGCTAACTCCAGAGATCTCAGCACATGTTATACTGCTAATGCTGCAAACAAGGCGACCAATAATGTGGTTAACAGAATTACAGATACTCTTAGTGCTACTGCTAGTCATGCTAATACAGGCATTCTCAATAGCCCAACTAGTGCCATGTCCTACATCATTGAGACTGTGTCTGTTACCCGTCCCGCTCGTAAACGGCGACATAGAACAATCGGTCCTAACAATCTTGTTAAAATCAATTTAACTTCCGGTAGTGGTAGCGCTACATGCTCTCGTATTAAGCTCGGTTTACTAAATATACGGTCTCTGGCACCCAAAGCAGATATTGTAAACGAAATAATTACTGATAAGCAACTCGGTGTGCTATGTCTCACTGAAACGTGGGTCAAACAGGGTGAATATTTAGCTCTGAATGAATCCACCCCACCAGGGTTTAGTTATTATCACACCCCACGTATCAGTGGTAGAGGTGGAGGTGTAGCTACACTCTATAATACTGATATGGGCCTCACTCAAATTGCAGGCCACAAAACAAACGCCTTCGAATTTCAAAATATTCGAGTAGCCAGCCCTTGTCCTGGATCTACTAGCTTAATATTATCTACGGTGTATCGCCCCCCGGGCCCGTACTCTGAATTTCTTACAGAGTTTGCAGAGTTTCTAACAGACATAGCCCTCTCTGCAGATAAGGCTCTTATAGTCGGAGATTTTAACATTCATTTCGAAAATAACACAGACACCTTAAAAATAGCGTTTGAGGCTCTGATTGATTCTATGGGCTATATTCAAAACGTGATAGGACCTACTCACCGCTGTAACCATACCTTAGATTTGGTATTATCGCGAGGAATCAGGGTAGAGAACTTAGACACAGTCCCTCAGAGTGACTGCATCTCAGATCATCACCTGATATTATATGAAGTCATTCTAGATTATAATGTTTTCATGCCGCACCCGCTACCGATATAAACGAAGTATCACTGCCTCTACTATAGATGCCCTTATAAATAGGCTACCAGATCTTTCAAACGTCACTGCCCCGCTGGGCCTCGATGAGCTTGAGAGTACTACTGAGTACGTGCAGTCCACCCTTCAGTCAACTCTCGATAGTGTGGCTCCAATAAAGAGGAAAATTGTTAGAAGAAAAACGTTTGCGCCGTGGTACAATGATTATACTCGCACACTCAAACAAAAAGTTCGTAGTTATGAACGTAAATGGCGTATAACTAAATTAGACTGTTTCCGAAGTGAGTGGAAAAAACACTCTCCTGGAATATAAACACGCCCTACACGCAGCTAAAACTGCCTACTTCTCATCACTAATTGAGAAAAACCAAAATAATCCCAAAGTCCTGTTCAGTACAATATCAAAACTCACTAGTAACATTAAACAGTCTGAAGACTGTATTCAAACTACATTCAGCTGTGATGACTTTAGCAGGTTTTTCAATGACAAAATAGAACATATTAGAAAACAAACCCAACATACATCTGTAAATGTAGTTAACACAGTATGGACGTGTTTCCTGTCAGCCCAAAAAGGCGAACTGGTATCCTTTTAGCTCCATCACTCAGGAAAAAAAAAAAAAAAAAAAAAAAAAAAACAAAAAAAATCAGTTAATTAAGCTAATTAGGCTCTTCTAAATCCTCAACTTGCATTCTAGACCAACAATTACCGACAAAAACTTCTCAAGCAGATCATGCCCAGTTGTGGTGAATCCTCTGCTCTCTATATCATTAACTCGTCCCCTTAGTCTTGGACCATTTACGAGTATCGTTAAAACTCGCTGTAGTTAAACCTCTAATTAAAAAACCTGAGCTCGATCCCAATGAGCTCACCAACTCCCCATAGACCAATTTCCAATCTCCCTTTTCTATCAAAGATCTTATGAAAAAGTGGTATCGCAACAACTTTGCGTCTCACCTAACATGGAGAACTCCCCCCCCCCCCCCCCCCCCCACCCAACCCCCACCCCCCCCCCCCCCCCCCCTCTTCATGAGATGTTTCAGTCTGGCTTTAGACCCACACCACAGTACTGAAAAACGGCTTAAACTAGAGTAGTAGTGAATGATCTCTTGGTGTCTCTTGATAATGGTCAGTTATCTATATAGTTCTTTTAGATCTC
>JAMWET010002362.1:0-10000 GCA_024036415.1 Prochilodus magdalenae
AGAATAGAATTAAAGGAGGGGTGCGACGGATATAAGGATTATAATGCGTTAGGATGTAAAGACTATACATACACATTCAATAAAAATGGAAGACGAAAGAGAGAGAGAGAGAGAAGAGAAGAGGGAGAAGAAGAGAAGAAAGAAAAATGGAGAGAGAGTGAGATAATGAGGAAATAAATCAGGGAGGAAAACAAAAAAAAAGTGGGAGAAGAGAATGAGGGAGAAAGTGGACAGAAGGGAGAGGAGTGGACAGAGAGATATGGAGAGTTAAAGTAGAGAGAGAGAAGAGAGGTGACGAGGGTGGAGAGAGAGAGAGAGTTAAAGAGAGGGGGAGAAAGAGAGAGAGGTGGACAGAGAGAGAGAGACAGAGAGATAGAGAAAGAGTTAAAGAGAGGGATAAAGAGAGAGAGAGAGATGGACAGTGAGAGAGAGAGATTTCGTCAATCTGAGCAAGCTCTTTGTTTAAGATCCTGTACCGGCATTAGGAAATTCTGTAGCGGTCTTAGGAGATCCTGTGGGGGGTTTAGGAGATCCTGTAGGGGTCTTAGGAGATCCTGTAAGGGTCTTGTGAGATTCTGTTAGGGTCTTAAGAGATCCTGTGGGGGTTTGGGGAGATCCTGTAAGGGTCTTAGGAGATCCTGTGGAGTGCTTTTTAGATCCTGTGGGGGATTTAGGAGATCCTGTGGGGGATTTAGGGGATCCTGTGGGGGATTTAGGAGATCCTGTGGGGGATTTCGGGACCCTGTGGAAGTACATTATTAATCCTGTGGGATATTTAGTATATCCTTGTGGTGGGTTTAGGAGATTCTGTGGGGGAGTACGAGGATGCTGTGAACTACGTATTAGATCCTGTGGGTGATTTAGGAAGACCTGTTGGGGGGATTTAATGAGATCCTGTGGGGTATTTAGGAAGATCCCTTAGGGGATTTAGGAGGATCTTGTGGAGTACTTTATCTATTTAGATTCCTGTGGGGGATTTTAGGAGATCCTAGTGGGGGGGTTTAGGAGATCTTTGTGGGGTTTCACGGAGATCTTGTGGGGGATTTAGGAGATCCTGTGGGGGGTTTAGGAGATCCTGTGGGGGATTTAGGAGATCTTGTGGAGTACTTATTAGATCCTGTGGGGGATTTAGGAGATCCTGTGGGGGGTTTAGGAGATCCTGTGGGGGATTTAGGAGATCCTGTGGGGGATTTAAGAGATCTTGCGGGGGTCTTAGCAGCTTCAGTACAACAGGATCATTTGTGGAATCACTGTGTCAGACACTCTTCATGTAAACACACACTGCTGTCTGCGGAGTGATCATCCAGAGCGCTCTCAGCACTCCACCTTTTCCCATCATTAATGAAACGCTACGACAGCTTCCATCTACCAGCTCCACATGGTCACCAAGGTTGTCTTCCAAATGACCCACACTCCACTCACTTTAGCTCAGACGTGCATCACCAGCATGAAGCAACCCTCACGCACCAGACCCAGGACTTCTGAACAAGACAACTGATCGGGTCGAGATGCTGGGGAGCTGAGCTCCTCTTTACTTATATCCCACCTGCTGGTTTAGTACCCGCCCACATATCCCATCAGCATGAGAAGTGGCAGCATGAGACAA
This sequence comes from Prochilodus magdalenae, assembly GCA_024036415.1. Classification (NCBI taxonomy): domain Eukaryota; kingdom Metazoa; phylum Chordata; class Actinopteri; order Characiformes; family Prochilodontidae; genus Prochilodus; species Prochilodus magdalenae. Next base: position 1,607 of record JAMWET010002362.1, read on the forward strand.
GGCAGCCTATCAGAACAGAGCTCATTTACATAAATAGACACAGTAAGGAAAACAGCTACAGTGTTATTGTAGGCCAGCGGGTAATTCAGCCTGTGGAATGGAAGTCAGGCAGCGGGTTTGTTGTGCGGGTCTGTTTTCTCCAGGAGCCGACCGGCCACGCTGTCTCCTCTCCTCACGTCTCGCGCACACTCGCACGCTCGCGCACTCGCACGCTCATGCACTCGTACGCGCTGCTCTGCTCTTCAGATGAAATATGAGCTGCCTGGATGCAGGGGCTGCTTACATAACCCCACCACAGAGCACTCAAGACTGGGGGAGGGGGGTGGGCTCATACTCAAAAAGCCAAATCCTGTTAGTGAAGGACAAATCTGAAAAGAGAGAGCGGAGGACAGGAAACGGAGAGATGAAGTGATTCTATGGGTTCAAACGGAAAGAAAGATGAAGAGATGGAGGAAGGGTGGAGGAGAAAGAGGACAAAAGGGGAGGGTCCCAGAGCAGGGTCTAAATTTACGGAGAGAGAGAGAGAGAGAGAGAGAGAGAGAGAGAGGGAAAAGGGGGAAGAAATAGTGGGAAGCAGTAGAAAGAGGAAGGGTAAACAGAGAAAGAAGGAAGACAAATTGAGAATAAGGGAGGAGAAAAGACAGATGGAGAAGGTGGGCCAGAGGTGGAGTGACAAGAAGGGAGAGAAAAGGAATAGAGGGAGAGAGAAATGGAATAAGAGAGAAGGGAATAAAGAATAGGAGAGAAGGAGATTGGGAAAAGACAGGGAATAGAAGAACAGAGAGAAAAGGAAAGAATAGCAATGAATAAAGGAAAGGGTGAATAGAGAGAAGGTCCTTAGAAAGAGAGAGAGTATTTATAAAAGGAGAGATACGGGAACAGAGAGGGGAGAGGAGGAACAGAGAGAGGAAGGGAAAGGATGAATAGAGAAAGAAAGGTGAATGGAGAGACAGAGGGAACAGACAGAAGGACATTAGAAAGAGAAAAGGTATCGAGAGAAATGGGCAAAGACAGACAAGGGAAAGAAAGATGGGATAGAGAGAGAGAGTGAGAAGAAGGAGTGATTGAAAGTAAGAGAGAGAGAGAAGGAAAAACAGAGGTGTCTTGTTTATAGTAGGTTAAAAAAGAAAGATGGATGAGCGAGGGAAAAAGGAGAGAGATAGAGAGAGTAGTTTCTGTGCTGATAGGTTGTAAAAGTAAGAGAGGAGGCGAGAGAGAGACTGTGGGAGAGAAAGAGTATGATAGAAGGGGAAAAAAGAGAGAGAAAGAAAAAGATAAAAGAGAAAGAGCAGAAGAGAGAAAGCAAGACAGCAGGAGAGATGGAGAAGAAAAAGAGAGGGAGAGGAGGGAGGTGGAAGAGAGGAGAGAGGCGCAGTAAGAAAGTGGGAAAAGAGATAAACAGAGGGAGCATGTGAAAAAGAGAGAAAGAAAAAGAGGGCACTTTAGTAATATCTCAACCCATCTCTCTCTCTCTCCCCCTATCTCTCTCTCTCTCTCTTTCCCCCCTCTCTCCCTCCCCCCCTCTCTCTCTCCCCTCCTCTCTCTCTCTCTCTCTCTCTCTCTCTCTCTCTCTCTCTCTCTCTCTCTCTCTCTCTCCCTCTCTCTGTGTCCAGTTGGTCAATTCATATTCATAAACCACAAATCTGCATCTCCATTTAAGGTGGAATGGGAAATTTGAACACTGCTTTATAAAATCATGTTCGCTGGGTAAAGGCATGTATTTGGAAATGTGGATAATAATAATAATAATAATAATGAATCAAAATAATAATAATAAATATAATAATAGCATTATAATAATAATAATAATAATAATAATAATAATAATAAATATAATAATAGCCAGTAATATAAAATATAATTATATAATAATAATATAAAAAATATAAAATAGTAAAAACATAATAATAGTAATAATAATAATAATAATAATAATAAGTATAATACATAGCAGTATATAATAATAATAATAATAATAATAGATAATAGATAATAATAAATATAATAATAAACTATAGTAATAGCAGTAAAATAAAAAAAAATAATGAATAATATAATAATAATAATACATAAATAAAAATATTAAATATAAATATAATAGATAGCAATAATTAATAAGAATAAATTCTAATAATAATAATAATAATAAATATGCTAACTTGCTCGATTCATCTAGACAGGCAGTGGTCACAGTTTGGCTCTGCAGTCCAGACCTGTCCTCAGGATGACATTGGTTTCCTTCCCCACTGTGGCCCGTAGCAGTTCGGACGTCCTGGAAGAGGGCTGGTGGCTGTGTCTGTAGCGGTCAGCGTCTAGCCCATAATGAATTGCATAACTCTCTGTACTCCACGCGTAATGACTCCCTTGCAAGAGAATGTGTGATTATCCTGTGTAATCCACTGAAACTTGTTAAAAACGAACAGATCCCAGAGCTAGAAAGACTCCCGTCTGATCCCGGCAGGCAGGTGGTAGGTGCGCTCCCCGCTGATTGGCAGAGGGCGATGCTATTAAAACTGAAAGCTGTTAAATAATTGAACAGATTATTTCATACCCTAATGGAACGTCTTCCAGAACAGGATTTCCTATTAATCAGAGGCCGAATACCGCGCACGCACGCGTGACGGTGCAGGAGCTCCGAGCTCGCGGTGACAGATTTTGGCCCTGGTGCATGGATGTGCTGAAGAAGCCGAGACAGTAAATCAGCTCTGTGAGTGTGTGGTGTGTCGGAGATGTGTAACACACCCACCCTCGTCCTCACTGAGCGGATCAGTCTAAGTCATTTAGATAAGGCGGGAGAAATGATGACTGTTCGGCGGAATGAGCAGCGCTATGTACCCTTTCTACGTTCCCTGTTGTTGACATATGTAGCACAATGTATGGAAGAAAAGAGCTCCGTACATCAGGGCGTCCCGGCTGCAAGGAGCCGTCCCGTTGTCTTAACCTCTGGAAACACGGAGGTCAGCCTGAGCTCCACACGTGGACGAAGGTTCGTTGGGTGAGGGCGACAGTAGGTTTGAAAAACCACCAGGGCGGCTACGCTGAGGCCGCTGGAGCAGCCAGGTTTTCGCTTTTGCTCATCATTTATTTTCCGAGGACACACAACGTACCTATCCCGTATTCAAGATGGCGATTCACATGGCTTACATATGTGGAGGAGCATTCCCACATCTGGACTGGCCTGCTGAACCTCCACATTTTGGAATGCCTCTTGGAAATTCTGTGGGAACTACCTGGAACACCCAGTATACCACCGAGGGAAGGCCTCCATCAAATCCTAGGATGGAGGAGTGTCTGAAACGCTGATGTGGCCCTAATCCAGGAACCTCTCCAGTCCATGCCAAGACCCAGTCACAGCTGTTACTGGTTTGGATGAACCTGGAAGTTCTGAATTTTGTGAGAGTGCCCCCTGCCTGTGAAGCGCGTCCCCAGTTCCCAAACGCTTTAGCCGAGCCATCTCGTATTGTTACTCCTCCTAAAATACAGCTGCACTTCTGCTCCCTTAGTATTCATGGTGAGTACTCCATGCACACAGACCGTTTACCTAGACGACTTGTTCCTTAACACCACGTCACCGTCACCAAAGACTGCAGTGGTGTCCGTACCAGACTGTCATGGAGTGACTCAGAATGGCAGCGGTCATCTTCAGTGACGAGTCCCACTTAGTCTTTGGTGGAGACTCACCAACGAATCCGTGTGTTGAGGCACCGTGGTCAGCACCAAGATGAACGGTGTGTTTTGTCCACATCGCAGAAGACCTGGTGTCCCTCCACCTCCACCCCTACCGCACCATCTGCAGGAACTGTGTGAGGATGTTTCAAGCTGCATGGGAATGGATTATCACAGGACACCATCAGGAACCTATACATCTCCATACCGAGACGTCTGGCGTGTTGTGGGTTAGCGAACACGACTGCCCGACTCCATAACTTAGAGACGGGGGTCTTAGCAGCTTCAGTATCAACCAGGATCATTTGCTGGGATCACTGTGGGTCAGACACTCTTCATGTCAAACACACGACTGCTTGTCTGGCGGAGTGATCATCCAGATAGCGACTCTCAGCACTTCCCACCGTTTTCCCATCAGTATATAAACGCCCTGGACAGGCTCCATCTCCACTCACACATGGTCACCAAGGTGGTCTTCCAAATGGACCCACACTCCACTCACTTAGCTCAGAGCATCACAGCAATGAAGCCCCTCACGACACCAGGACCAGGACTGTCTGAACAAACAGACTGATCAGTCGAGATGCTGGGGAGCTGAGCTCTCTTACTTATATCCACCTGCTGTTTAGCTCCGCCCACATATCCCATCAGCATGAGAAGTGGCAGCATGAGACAAGGCAGCCTATCAGAACAGAGCTCATTTACATAAATAGACACAGTAAGGAAAACAGCTACAGTGTTATTGTAGGCCAGCGGGTAATTCAGCCTGTGGAATGGAAGTCAGGCAGCGGGTTTGTTGTGCGGGTCTGTTTTCTCCAGGAGCCGACCGGCCACGCTTGTCCTCCTCCTCTTCCACTCACGTCTCGCGCACAGGCTGAATCGCACGCTCGTCGCACTGTCGCACGCCTCATAGCAACTGCAGCGTACGCGCCTGCTCTGCTCTTCAGATTGAAATATGAGCCTGCCTGGATGCAGGGGCTGCTTACATAAACCCCACCACAGGAGCACTCCAGACTGGGGGAGGGGGGTTGGGCTCAGACTGCAAAAAGCCAAATCCTGTTAGTGAAGGACAAATCTGAAAAGAGAGAGCGGAGGACAGGAAACGGAGAGATGAAGTGATTCTATGGGTTCAAACGGAAAGAAAGATGAAGAGATGGAGGAAGGGTGGAGGAGAAAGAGGACAAAAGGGGAGGGTCCCAGAGCAGGGTCTAAATTTACGGAGAGAGAGAGAGAGAGAGAGAGAGAGAGAGAGAGGGAAAAGGGGGAATAAATATTGGGAAGCAGTAGAAAGAGGAAGGGTAAACAGAGAAAGAAGGAAGACAAATTGAGAATAAGGGAGGAGAAAAGACAGATGGAGAAGGTGGGCCAGAGGTGGAGTGACAAGAAGGGAGAGAAAAGGAATAGAGGGAGAGAGAAATGGAATAAGAGAGAAGGGAATAAAGAATAGGAGAGAAGGAGATTGGGAAAAGACAGGGAATAGAAGAACAGAGAGAAAAGGAAAGAATAGCAATGAATAAAGGAAAGGGTGAATAGAGAGAAGGTCCTTAGAAAGAGAGAGAGTATTTATAAAAGGAGAGATACGGGAACAGAGAGGGGAGAGGAGGAACAGAGAAAGGAAGGGAAGGAATGAATAGAGAGGGGGGGAGAAAGGTGAATGGAGAGACAGAGGGAACAGACAGAAGGACATTAGAAAGAGAAAAGGTATCGAGAGAAATGGGCAAAGACAGACAAGGGAAAGAAAGATGGGATAGAGAGAGAGAGTGAGAAGAAGGAGTGATTGAAAGTAAGAGAGAGAGAGAAGGAAAAACAGAGGTGTCTTGTTTATAGTAGGTTAAAAAAGAAAGATGGATGAGCGAGGGAAAAAGGAGAGAGATAGAGAGAGTAGTTTCTGTGCTGATAGGTTGTAAAAGTAAGAGAGGAGGCGAGAGAGAGACTGTGGGAGAGAAAGAGTATGATAGAAGGGGAAAAAAGAGAGAGAAAGAAAAAGATAAAAGAGAAAGAGCAGAAGAGAGAAAGCAAGACAGCAGGAGAGATGGAGAAGAAAAAGAGAGGGAGAGGAGGGAGGTGGAAGAGAGGAGAGAGGCGCAGTAAGAAAGTGGGAAAAGAGATAAACAGAGAGAGCATGTGAAAAAGAGAGAAAGAAAAAGAGGGCACTTTAGTAATACCTCAACCCATCTCTCTCTCTCTCTCCCCCTATCTCTCTCTCTCTCTCTTTCCCCCCTCTCTCCCTCCCCCCCTCTCTCTCTCCCCTCCTCTCTCTCTCTTTTCCTTTCCCCCCCACCCCTCTCTCCTCGCGTCCTATCCTCTCTCTCTCTATCATCTCTCATCTGGTTCTCGAGACTCCTTCGTCCGCTCTCTCTGTGTCCAGTTGGTCAATTCATATTCATAAACCACAAATCTGCATCTCCATTTAAGGTGGAATGGGAAATTTGAACACTGCTTTATAAAATCATGTTCGCTGGGTAAAGGCATGTATTTGGAAATGTGGATAATAATAATAATAATAATAATAATAATAATAATAATAATAAATATAATAATAGCAATAATAATAATAATAATAATAATAATAATAATAATAAATATAATAATAGCAGTAATAATAAAAATAATAATAATAATAATAAATATAAATATAATAATAGCAATAATAATAATAATAATAATAATAATAATAATAATAAATATAATAATAGCAGTAATAATAATAATAATAATAATAATAATAATAATAATAATAATAAATATAATAATAAATATAGTAATAGCAGTAATAATAAAAATAATAATAATAATAATAATAATAATAATAATAAAAATATTAAATATAAATATAATAATAGCAATAATAATAATAATAATAATAATAATAATAATAATAATAAATATGCTAACTGCTCAGATGCATCTACAGGGCAGTGGTCACAGTTGGCTCTGCAGTCCACCTGTCTCAGGATGACATTGTTCTGTCCACTGTGCCGTAGCAGTCGGCTTCCTGGAAAGGGCTGTGGCTGTTCTGTAGCGGTCAGCGTCTAGCCATAATGAATTGCATAACTCTCTGTACTCACCGTAATGACCCCTTGCAAGAGAATGTGGGATTATCCTGTGTAATCCACTGAAACTGTTAAAACGAACAGATCCCAGAGCTAAGACTCCCGTCTGATCCCGGCAGGCCAGGTGTAGGTGCGCTCCCGCTGATTGGCAGAGGCAGCTATTAAACTGAAAGCTGTTAAATAATTGAACAGATTATTTCATACCCCTAATGGAACGTGCTCCAGAACAGGATTTCCTATTAATCAGAGCCGGAATACCAGCGCAAGCACGCGGACGTGCAGGAGCTCCGGAGCTCGCGGTGACAGATTTTGGCCCTGGTGCATGGATGTGCTGGAAGAAGCCGAGACAGTAAATCAGCTCTGTGAGTGTGTGTGTGTCGGAGATGTGTACACACCCACCCTCGTCTCTGAGCGGATCAGCGAAGTCATTTAGATAAGGCGGGAGAAATATGACTTTCGGGCGGAATGAGCAGCGCTATGTCCTTTCTCTTCCCTGTTGTTGACATGTAGCACAATGTAGGGAAGAAAAGAGCTCCGTAAATCAGGACGTCCCGGCTGCAGGAGCCGTCCCGTTGTCTTAACTCTGGAAACACGGAGGCAGCCTGAGCTCACACGTGGAAGAAGGTCGTTGGGTTGAGGCGACAGTAGGTTTGAACCACAGGGCCTACGCTGAGCCGCTGGAGCAGCCAGGTTTTGCCTTTTGCTCATCATTTTTCCGAGGACACACAACGTACCTATCCCGGTATTCCAAGATGGCGATTCACATGGCTACATATGTGAGGAGCATTCCCACATCTGGACTGGCCTGCTGAACCTCCACATTTGAATCCTCTTGGAAATCTGTGGGAACTACCTGGAACACCCAGTATACCACCAGGGAAGGCATCCATCAAATCCAGGATGGAGGAGTGTCTGAACGCTGATGTGGCCCTAATCCAGGAACCTCTCCAGTCCATGCCAAACCCAGTCACAGCTGTTACTGGTTGGATGACCTGGAAGTTCTGAATTTTGTGAGAGTGCCCCCTGCTGTGGAAGCGCTCCCCAGTTCCCAAACGCTTTAGCCGAGCATCCTATTGTTACTCCTCCTAACATACAGCTGCACATTCTGCTCCTTAGTATTCATGGTGAGTACTACATGCACACAGACCGTTACCACGACTGTCCTTAACACCACGTCACCGTCACCAAAGACTGCAGTGGTGTCGTACCAGACTGTCATGGAGTGACTCAGAATGGCAGCGGGTCATCTTCAGTGACGAGTCCCACTTTAGTCTTGGTGGAGACGCCCAACGAATCCGTGTGTGGAGGCACCGTGGTCAGCACCAAGATGAACGGTGTGTTGTCCCACATCCAGAAGACCTGGTGTCCCTCCACCTCCACCCCTACCGCACCATCTGCAGGAACTGTGTGAGGATGTTCAAGCTGCATGGGATGGATTATCACAGGACTCCATCAGGAACCTCTACAGCTCCATACCGAGACGTCTGGCGTGTTGGGTTAGCGAACACGACGGCCCGACGCCATACTGAGAGACAGACTTCTGTATGTGTAGCTCAATAAATATTGATCATATCAGTCTAAACTTATCATCAGTTATTGATCCTGGTCTCCTTTATCTTCCTACCCAACAGCACCGCACTCCCACACCTCCTTCTGGGTGCAGCTTTTTGATGTT
>JAMWET010002362.1:20000-25000 GCA_024036415.1 Prochilodus magdalenae
GAGAGAGAGAGAAAAAGTGAGAGGGAAAGAGAGGCAGAGAGAGAGGGAAAGAGGGATGGAGAGAGAGGGAGAGAGGGGTGGGAAGAGAGAGAGGGAGAGAGAGGGAAAGAGAGGCAGAGAGAGAGAGAAAGGGAAAGGGAGAGAGGGAAAGAGGGATGGAGAGAGAGGGAGAGAGGGGTGGGAAGAGAGAGAGAGAGGGAAGGAGGGAAAGAGAGAGGGAGGTCACGGTTGATGCTCATTTCTTCACACTGGAACATACGGCGAGGCGGCCAACGCGTTGCTATAGAAACAGAGCATTGTGATGGAGCACGTGGCGTTTCTGTAGGAAACACTGAGCGAGAGATTAGTGCCACAGAGAGAACGACAGAACGTCCCTCGCTTTCTTTTTCCACACCACACGCTCACATGAGAGAGGGAGAGAGCAGAAAGGCTGGAGATAATTAAAACTGTGGCCCCGTGTGTCCCGAACAAGACTGGAGATCCATAACCACAGAAACCTTTCAATTTAGTCCCCGATTAAACACCATCATTCCCACAGACTGAGGAGGGGGCGGGGTGAGGGGGCGTGGTGAGGGGGCGGGCTGAGGGGGCGGGCTGAGGGGACGTGTGAGGGGACGGGCTGAGGGGACGGGGCGGGGTCAGGGGACGGGTTGAGGGGGCGGGCTGAGGGGGCGGAGTGAGGGGGCGGGGTGAGGGGGCGGGGCGAGGGGGCGGGGTGAGGCCAGATTACGGGCGGTAAGACACACGGCCTATACCGCCAGCCAACCCGGAGAGCGAGTACAACCGGCTTTCCTGCTGGAAATGAAACGCTGGACAAGTAGGATGAGGGAAGGCCGGTCGGTGAGATGGAGGGGATTAGTGGGATTTGAGAGTCTGTGTGAGGAGCGCCGTGCAGACGAGACTCGACTGTGTGGTTTCTGTATGAGACACTGTTAACTATAAACATGGACTGACGTGCTGTAGCATAGCTAACAACAGCAGCGTCCATCATCTGGACACCAACACGCAGTAGATTAAAGTTCCTCACTATGGAGCTCTCAGATTAACGTGATCTGCTCCAACCGGCACACACGGATACAATCACACAGCATGGCTGTTACTTACAGGCTGCTGTTGGGGTAGTGGTGCTAATAAAGGGGGAGCTGCTCCTCTCCTCAGTCTCTCCAGGGTCAAGCACTGAGCGGAGCTGCTCCATATAGCTTGGGAAACTGTCTGGAGTGAAAGGTGCATCCTGCAGGATCACTGTTGTTCCGGGATCCTGTTGTGGGAGATGGAGTTGCTGTTCTCCAGCTTGCTTTGGGAATTCTCCATTCCACCTTAAATGGTGCTGCAGGTTTATTCTAGTGCCTGTACAAGCTGCAGCATTTAAGGTGGAACGGAACATTGGATTGAGAAGCTGGTGAATAGGAAACAACTTCAGCCTGGATTAAACATAACCCTGACAGTCGGGATCCTTGGGAAGGGAATGGAAAGTGCCGAAGTCCCCTTCCCAGCCTGGAACGCTGGATTTCATCACATAGTCCGCCATGTTGGTTCTGTAGCTCTGTTGGGGGACTGTCCCCAGAAAACAGGGCAGTCTTGGGGTCATTTAGCATGAAGGTCAAATGTTTAGCAGCACGCAGTTAGCATCATGCTAACTGACACACATTAGTTGTTCCTCATTAGCTACATTAGCCTCATAGCTCCAGTGCACGACTCTAATTAACAGCCATACTGACCTGCACTCCTCTATGTGTCGTTTATTGGTCCCTCGTTCCTCACATAGACTCCCATTTATTTTCACCCCATTCAAATCCTATTGTTTCCTTTAACCTACAGTCATCATTTTGAAACGCTGACTCTGTACAAACAGATTTTGCATTGTAGCCCGCTGTATATCGCATATTAACAGCTCATTTCATGACATAGCATGCAGTTAGCATCATGCTAATTGACACGCATAAGCTTTTCCTCATTAGCTGCGTTAGCCTCATAGCTCCAGTGCACCACTGAAGACCCCCGGCATGTCGGGGCTGATAGAGTACTATTGTTATTAAGGGTGAATCTGTAAATCGGATTTTTCGCTAAACTGTTCCTTTAGTGGAGAGGGCAGGGGGGAGGGGGGTCTGTAAGAGAGTGATTTATATGTGAGGGGTCAGTAAAACCCCGCCACATGGCTTCGCTCCGGTATGGTAATCTGCTGTAACTGGATTTCAGGTTCCCCCAGGAGCTGAATATGGGGAAGATCAGCGCCGAAATCATGTGGAACCTGTTCGCCATGGATATGAAGTACGCCATGGAGGGTGAGTTGTTCGGAGCGAGTGGGCGAGTGTGCGGCATGTGTGACTGAGTTGGCTTCTTTGTAACGGTGTGGCTTTGTTGTTTCAAGATTCAAGCGTTTATTGTCATACGCACAGAGAAACAAGCAGCTGCACTGTACAGTGAAATTCTTACTCTGAACTCGCTCCCGGACTTCAAGTACTGAACAATTACAATATAAATACTAAATACTAAATCAGAATCAAAAGACTAGAGAGAAAAAAAAATACATGTATGTATATAAATTAAGAAAATGTATAATATACGCTATATAAGTCTGAGTCTGAGGGTATACGGTTTGCGGTATTAGTGCAAATGACAGAATGGTGGAACAGCAGCCAGTTATAGATTCAAATGAAGCATAACTGTATCATACACAGTGTACATATTCACTATAAACAGAATAACACGGGTCCTTATAGGGAAGAGATGAACTGAATCACCAGGGTATGTGCAAAAAGTGAACAGAACAGACTGCTTAATTTTGCAGTCTTAACCGTACAGTCTGTGCAGTCTAGCCCGTTCTTGCCTTAACTGCACAGACTGTACGGTTAAGACTGCAAAATTAAGCAGTCTGTTCTGGTGGTCAGTCTGTATGGTTAAGCAGTCTGTTCTGGTGGTCAGTCTGTAATAAGTTATGCAGTCTGTTCTGGTGGTCAGTCTTTACGAATAGGCAGTCTGTTCTGGTGGTCAGTCTGTATGGTTAAGCAGTCTGTTCTGGTGGTCAGTCAGTACGGTAAAGCAGTCTGTTATGGTGGTCAGTCTGTATGGTTAAGCAGTCTGTTCTGCTGGTCAGTCGGTACGGTAAAGCAGTCTGTTCTGGTGGTCAGTCTTTACAGTAAAGCAGTCTGTTCTGGTGGTCAGTCTTTACGGTTAAGCAGTCTGTTCTGGTGGTCAGTCTGTACGGTAAAGCAGTCTGTTCTGGTGGTCAGTCTTTACCGTAAAGCAGTCTGTTCTGGTGGTCAGTCTGAAATAAGTTAAGCAGTCTGTTCTGGTGGTCAGTCTGTATGGTTAAGCAGTCTGTTCTGGTGATCAGTCTGTAATAAGTTATGCAGTCTGTTCTGGTGGTCAGTCTTTATGGTTAGGCAGTCTGTTCTGGTGGTCAGTCTGTACAGTTAAGCAGTCTGTTCTGGTGGTCAGTCAGTACGGTAAAGCAGTCTGTTCTGGTGGTCAGTCTGTATGGTTAAGCAGTCTGTTCTGCTGGTCAGTCGGTACGGTAAAGGAGTCTATTCTGGTGGTCAGTCTGTATGGTTAAGCAGTCTGTTCTGGTGGTCAGTCTGTACAGTTAAGCAGTCTGTTCTGGTGGTCAGTCAGTACGGTAAAGCAGTCTGTTCTGGTGGTCAGTCTGTATGGTTAAGCAGTCTGTTCTGCTGGTCAGTCGGTACGGTAAAGCAGTCTGTTCTGGTGGTCAGTCTGAAATAAGTTAAGCAGTCTGTTCTGGTGGTCAGTCTGTAAAAAAGGAAGCAGTCTGTTCTGGTGGTCAGTCTGTACGGTTAAGCAGTCTGTTCTGGTGGTCAGTCTGAAATAAGTTAAGCAGTCTGTTCTGGTGGTCAGTCTGTAAAAAAGGAAGCAGTCTGTACTGGTGGTCAGTCTGTACGGTTAAGCAGTCTGTTCTGGTGGTCAGTCTGTAAAAAGTTAAGCAGTCTGTTCTGGTGGTCAGTCTGTATGGTTAAGCAGTCTGTTCTGGTGGTCAGTCTGTGCAGTTAAGCAGTCTGTTCTGGTGGTCAGTCTACGGTTAAGCAGTCTGTTCTGGTGGTCAGTCTGTAAAAAACTAAGCAGTCTGTTCTGGTGGTCAGTCTGTAAAAATTTAAGCAGTCTGTTCTGGTGGTCAGTCTGTATGGTTAAGCAGTCTGTTCGGGTGGTCAATCTGTATGGTTAAGCAGTTTGTTCTGGTGGTCAGTCTGTATGGTTAAGCAGTCTGTTCTGGTGTTCAGTTTGTATGGTTAAGCAGTCTGTCTTGGTGGTCAGTCTGTATGGTTAAGTAGTCTGTTCTGGTGGTCAGTCTGTGTGGTTAAGCAGTCTGTTCTGGTGGTCAGTCTGTAAAAAGTTAAGCAGTCTGTTCTGGTGGTCAGTCTGTAAAAATTTAAGCAGTCTGTTCTGGTGGTCAGTCTGTATGGTTAAGCAGTCTGTTCGGGTGGTCAATCTGTATGGTTAAGCAGTTTGTTCTGGTGGTCAGTCTGTATGGTTAAGCAGTCTGTTCTGGTGTTCAGTCTGTATGGTTAAGCAGTCTGTCTTGGTGGTCAGTCTGTATGGTTAAGTAGTCTGTTCTGGTGGTCAGTCTGTGTGGTTAAGCAGTCTGTTCTGGTGGTCAGTCTGTAAAAAGTTAAGCAGGCTGTTTTGATGGTCAGTCTGTATTGGCATGAGCATGGACTACTCAGGACTGGTCAGATGCTTGTGGTGGAGGAGTGTGAGGTAGACTGGTTGTTGGAGGTAGCGAGGTGTTCAGAGCTCTGATGGCCTGGGGGTAGAAGCTGTTCCGTAATCTGGTGGTCCCTCATTTCATGCTCCTGTATCGTCTGAAGAGGTGGTGTTGAGGATGAGCTTTGTCCTTGATGGTCTTGTGGGCCCTCCTGAGGACTCTGGAGTGGTAAATGTCCTCTAGTGGTAAAAAAACTAAATGAGACTAAATGAGAATGGTGTGCACGTGTACAGCTTTTTGATCTAGCTTGCAGATTTTTTAAATAAAAAAAGCCGTTTTTTTT
>JAMWET010002362.1:30000-32500 GCA_024036415.1 Prochilodus magdalenae
ACAAGCACAGACACACAGAACGGTATCCGAGCAGCAGTTCTCAATGGCGTCCATTCTCCGAACTGCTCTGTGCAGGATGATTAACCCATCTCCATAATTTTGCCGCTCATTTGAGCTGAGCATTTGACCTGACATCCCACTGAAGGTGCAGGACATTCCAGCGTAAAACACCAGGAATGTTGGGACTGGTGAGGCTCCGAGTCTGTGTGTAGGACATTCGGAAACAGACACCGCACCATCTCTCATGAGCTAACAGGCCGAGTCTCTCAGGCTTTCCAGGCTGCCCCAATTAGAGACATGTTACCCACCATCCTTCAGTATAGTCTCCTGATTAATACAGTTCACTCCCTGGCCACTTTATTAGAAACACCTGCTTTGTGCTTCCACTCACTGGCCACTTTATTAGAAACACCTGCCTTGGGCTTCCACTCAGTGGCCACTTTATTAGAAACACCTCCTTTGGGCTTCCACTCACTGGCCACTTTATTAGAAACACCTCCCTTGGGCTTCCACTCACTGGCCACTTTATTAGAAACACCTCCCTTGGGCTTCCACTCACTGGCCACTTTATTAGAAACACCTCCCTTGGGCTTCCACTCACTGGCCAGTTTATTAGAAACATCTCCCTTGGGCTTCCACTCACTGGCCACTTTATTAGAAACACCCACCTTGTGCTTCCACTCACTGGCCACTTTATTAGAAACACATCCCTTGGGCTTCCACTGTCTGGCCACTTTATTAGAAACACCTCCCTTAGGCTTCCACTCCCTGGCCACTTTATTAGAAACACCTCCCTTGGGCTTCCACTCAGTGGCCACTTTATTAGAAACACCTCCCTTGTGCTTCCACTCACTGGCCACTTTATTAGAAACACCTCCCTTGTGCTTCCATTCACTGGCCACTTTATTAGAAACACCTCCCTTGGGCTTCCACTCACTGGCCACTTTATTAGAAACACCCACCTTGGGCTTCCACTCACTGGCCACTTTATTAGAAACACCCACCTTGGGCTTCCATTCACTGGCCACTTTATTAGAAACACCGCCCTTGTGCTTCCACTCACTGGCCGCTTTATTAGAAACACCTCCCTTAGGCTTCCATTCACTGGCCACTTTATTAGAAACACCCATCCTGGGCTTCCACTCACTGGCCACTTTATTAGAAACACCTCCCTTGTACTTCACTGTAAACAGGTGGAGCTATGACGGAGTTGCGAGGTTGCGGGAGTGGACAGTGTGGACCCACGTTGGTTGATCATCTTCGTGGTCTGTGAGGGTTAATGTTCATGTGATCAGCCTGTACGTTGCGCGGCTGTCTACTCCTCACACTCTTCCCCAGTGGAGTTTCCACAGTGTGTGGTATCTGAGCACTGGAGGGGTTTAAATCTGGCTTAAAGCGAGGGCAAGATTGGAAGAGGGATTAATTCATGGCTTCCAGGATTGGATTCCCGCTCGGATGCTGGCAGATTGATGGGTTTTGGCGTAACGTATGTGGGAATGAGTATGGGTCCGGCCTCTTATAGCACAGATGGCCTTTGCAAAAGAGGAGATTAAAGAAGTAAATAAATAACTGCCACCATGTACGAGCCTGCACACGCATGCAGCAGCATGTTCTCCACTGTACAACCTCACACGACTTCAAGAGCACTAAATCTGCCCGCGCCGTGCACGGGTGGGAAGTGCACCAGTCCGAGGGTGGCGATTCATCTGCAGGGGTTTTTGCTATGCAGATTAAGTTTGATGCTCTTTTTTAGGCCATCATATTAGGCCATAAAATATGAAGTCAAGTTGACAAATAAGCTCCCCAGGCAAAAAGTGAGCCCCCTGGAATGGTTAACTTCAGACTCCTGCAGATGGCGCTGCTACATGGGGATGATGGGGCTATAAACCCCTGTGGGGTGTGAGTGACGGGATCCATAGATTGGGAAGAGGTGCTACAGTGCAGGGAATGGCTCGTTCCATGTGTGGAAAATGGCTCCAGAGCAGATGTTAATGATTGGCTAAAAGGAGGGACTGCATGTGGGCGTGGCCAAAGACCATAGTGTGAAGGAAGTAGCTGAATCTGCAGGTGTATGGAAGCGTACGGTCATACGGGTCTACCAGCAGTGGATACAATCCCAGTCTAACTGACCAGCCCAACTGACCAGTTCTCTGATGTAAGAGTGTCTGAACATTGATGTGGGTACATCCAGAACCTTGTCCAGTCCATGCCCAATCCAGCCCGAGCTGTTACTGGTGCTGGTGGAGTCATTACACGCTATTAGCTAGGCTTCCGTCATATGTGCAGCATTTACATTCTGGTGCATTCAGCTTTTAATTCAGATTTAAATAGTTAGAACCCTGGTGCTGGAGAACCATTTGATGTTCTGAGAAGTTTGAGAACCCACATTGTGACAAACAGAGGAAAGCATTGGAGGGGTGGCTGGCTAGGTGGGTTGCGTAGCCCATGGCTCTTGATATAGAATGTGTTCTAGTTGGCCTTCCAGCTAACACGTTGCAGT